>CM067305.1:65929035-66028898 GCA_034231615.1 Meghimatium bilineatum | reverse complement strand
ATTACTATAGTTATCCCAGCTGTAACCATACAATTACTATAGTTATGCCAGCTGTAACCATACAATTACTATAGTTAACCCAGCTGTAACCAGACAATTACTATAGTAAACCCAACTGTAGAAGAAAACTGCTTCATTTACCTAACCGACGCCACTTCCGACGCCAAACCCGACACCACAACCAACGCCACACCCAACGCCACACCCGACGCTACACCCGACGAAACACCCTCTCGAAGTTAACCGCGGCCACGGACGATTGATGCATCATGACAGACGTCCATATTTCATATGTCACATTTAACAATGTGACAATCGCAATACTGTGACATGTTGCAGAATGTAGCATCGGTTGGTTTGGAGAAAACTGCACGATGATGTGTCACTGCGAGGTGTATTCTACATGCAGCAAAGATGGAGCGTGCCCAATGCATGGCAGATGTACTCCAGGTTTCTTTGGACCGGGCTGTCAGTATTGTGAGTAGCATTGTTAGTTCGTTTATAGTACACGTGTGTGTGTGTGTGTTCAATGTTGAGCCAAACCACCTAACCATACACAACTGGTGATATATATATATATATATATATATATATATATATATATATATATATATAAATTCATATATATCGTACCTGCTTGCGTGCGTGCCTGCCTGCGTGCGTGCATGCCTGCCTGTCTGCGTGCGTGCGTGTGTGTGTGTGCGTGTGTGTGCACGTCATATAGATGCGCTTATATTGGATATATGTGATATATACTGTTCAAACAAGAAACTCATCTTGTGTTTTGTTACTTCTTTTAAAAAAAAAGGTATCTACTCATTGGGCATCCTTTAACATATAGACTGTGTCGATCTGGTCAGTAATGTCTCGTCGTTACTTGAACTGTACTCACCACATGATTTCATGAGGTCATGAAAGTCAAATCAATATTTTTGACAATAGCTCGGGACAGGTTCACCAGAATCACGTGGAAAAAATGACTACAGACCATTTTGACCATATTAGTGAATGTCTGTAAGATATTAGTGGCCCTTGAATAATTTTCATTTGAGAATACAATGTCCGAGCCTGGTTCATCTCACTACAGATGAACGGTACATTATCATTTGACGCTTACATGCTAACAGATCACAAATTGTAGTGTCCAGACAATTTAATGTGGTTAGAAAAACCATTATTTGCCTTTCGAGGCTAATTCAAATAACTGACTCAGTGGCAGAAGAAGACCCAAAGTCATAACTCCTGCCAAAGACCGCTGCATCAACTCAGGAATCGATTTTGGTTCTGTGTCTTGCACAGTACAGTCAGTCTCAGGAGCTCGTAGAATTTCAGATCAGAAAGGTCCGGAACCACATGCATGACGCCGGACTTTGGGCTAAAAGACCATACATGGGTACTGTTCTAAAGGACTGGCATCGCCAGAACCGACAGCTGTGAGCGAACCATCATCGTCAATGGATGGGTATGACTGGAGCCGGGTTTCGTTTAGTAATGAATCATTGTTGTGTACTCCAGGGGATACGATAGACGGAGGTGAATTTTCCTCAGAATCTATGAGCGCTGCGTTCTCAGATGATCGATGGTGAGGCTCCTCCACATGGTGGTGCAGGTGTACTGATGTGGGGGGGCACGATCATGGGAAGTAGTGACCTGCTGCTAATAGACACATGAATGCCGAACGCCTAGTCAGTCATGACATTCTGACATGAACATATTATAGCACAGATGTGATGAACACCTCAAACAACACTGACAGTGAGAAGTGGTTCAGTCAGTCTACCACAGTTCTCTCTTGCACTGCTGGAACAGTGGGCAGCCAGGCCACAACAGTAGATACAACGGCTAATCTGGGCCATGTCAAAAGATGTCCTTCTGTGATAGAGACAAATACTATACCTTACTGATTCTGTTGCCACAATCGCAAAAATAAAAGTGCAATCCAAATTGAATGCACAATATGTCATTGTTCAAGTCAGAAAGTATGTTCATGCCAAGGTTGAAACATTCATTCCGTAAATCAATATTTTGATTCATTCATTCATTCGTACCATACCTTCTGGCGTAGGCAATCATGTCTCTCCACAGTCCTCTGTTTGTTATACATTTCAATATAGTTTCTGATGATTCTGTATCATGCCAGGCTTTCAAGTCATTCAATATTTTCTCACGGTGTCTTCCTCTGTCTCTCGTACCCTAGATCTTTCCAGTTGTCACGATGTTCTCCAGTCCACCTCTTCTCATGAAATGACCCAGAAACTGATTCTCGTCTTCTGATACAGTTAATAATTTCTCTATTTGAGATGACGAGTTATAGAATTATAGCATTACTCTTTTCAGCAGTCCATGATATTTTCAACATTCTTTTATAAAACCACATTTCTGTGGCCACCAGATGTTGTCTTGCAATATTGTCAATTGTCCATGATTCACTACGATATAAGCGATCTAAATAGGTCTTACGAAAACATCTACAAAAATATAGTAAAATACAAAAATACATAACTAAGTGAATTTCAAAAGCAGATGTAACCAATGTTCGTAACATATGTCATGGAATAACCACAACCACCACGGCTGTTCATTCCTAGACGATGCTCTATTGTGCAGAATTGTTCAGATATTACTATTTTTGACACAAATAAATCATTGCTAGCACACGTTTCTCACATACGAGGTGAATCGTTGACACAAATAAATTATTGCTAGCACACGTTTCTCACATACGAGGTGAATCGTTGACACAAATAAATCATTGCTAGCCCACGTTTCTCACATACGAGGTGAATCGTTGACACAAATAAATCATTGCTAGCACACGTTTCTCACATACGAGGTGAATCGTTGACACAAATAAATCATTGCTAGCAAAGGTTTCTCACATACGAGGTGAATTCATTTCAGATGACCTGGTGTACAACAACGTTTTGCAAAAGACAGAAATGTATTTACGTGACGACGATTTCACTACATGCAATCCACAGACAAGTTCTACATCAGTTGAAGTGTTCCTGGACACTCCGTTACCTTTCCTAGGATTCAACATCGTCGTCAACGACAAAAGTAGTATTTTGTTTTGTGTTTGTTATTGAACGATGAATATGTGACAAGTTGGTGAATACATGTTATGAAATATCGTGTAATTTTTTATGTGGTTTGCCGTGTAATATATGCGTGTAGTCGTGTCAGTATAGCTGTGTCGTCGTGTCTGTGTGTATATTCCTTTGCGTCTGTGAATTGAAAAACCGAAGCCACACGTGTCATGTAACTTAAGAAGGAATGACTGACAGCACAGGGCATAGAAGATGTGGAACGACATGCTCAATAACGCAACGACTGCATGGATTATAAGAGGATAGATGTATACATATATATATATATATATATATTTATTGTTAAAAAAGTAACGTATTATTATTGCAGTGCTGTTGGACAACAAATGTCAACTGTGTACCAACATTTTATTTTACCTAATTAGAGCTTCAACCTTTTCATGAAGAAGCGTTCAGACTTCAACAATTAAATGATGTTCATTCAATTTGGTTTGGACATTTAGTGTTTGCGACTGAGGCCTCCGTTTAAGTACGATGTATGGCTTCCTCTTGTCTTTATCAGAGAACGACATCTACGTGACCAGAAACCGATTAGCGGTTGGATCTGTTGTTATGGGATGTCTACCCATTCTTCCCACAGCGCAAGAGACAACAGATTGGCTGGAGCCACGTCTCGCTGGCGGAGTCGTCTGTCCTTTTCATACCATAAGTGTTGTATTGGATTCATGTCTGATGACGTGGTTGGCCACATAATAGTCTGTACGTTGTTATCAGCGAGGAACTGAGTGGTGAGTTGTGCCACATGAGGTCGAGCGATGTTCCGCTGAACAATTGACCATTATGCTGCCAAAATTGGAAAAACGCGAGGCCGAACAATTTTTGAGACATTCAGGCGTCTCTGAATTTGCAATTTGCACCACATTACTTCTTTCCAAAAAGTGTTGATCGCCCCGTCCTGCCCTCCACATCATTACAGATTCACAACATTGTGAAGGAGCATTTCACCGCTTTTTCAGGGCGAAGTTGTTAACTCTTCTTCGTCTATGGTGCTACTCGAGAACACAATATTATGCATCACTAAGCCAAATCCGTCCCCAGTTATTCCCAACGGTCCATTGACAATATGAGTTTGTCCAATGTAATCTGTTTTGGCGATACCGCTGCATAAGAAGCGGACTCTGTAGGGTCTTCTAGTCCAAATACCAGCCTCGTGCAGCCGGTTCCTGACTGTTTGATTGGAAATACGATAAGCTGCTGGCATTGACTGGACTGTAGAGGACACAGTTTCAAAACGATTCCTGATGTGACGCAACTGTATCAAACGGTTTTCGGTTGGAGTTGTGACTCTGGGTATTCCACTGTGAGGCCGGACTGCCATCGATTAAGTATGTTAAAAGAACCTCCAAAAACAACTAATTGTGCTTCTAACCACATTAAACTATCTGCCACTACATGATGATTGTCCAGTCTGTAAGCATGCAGTGATGATGTATCGACCGCAGTCAGATGAACCATACTAGTGCATTTAATAGTCAAATGAAAGAATTCGAGGACCATCAATCGATTATAAACAATCAATAATATAGTCATAAATATTTAATATTATGGTGTCTAGTAACGTTCATATAATGGTGTCTAGTAACGTTCATATAATGGTGTCTAGTAACGTTCATATAATGGTGTCTAGTAACGTTCATATAACGGTGTCTAGTAACGTTCATATAATGGTGTCTAGTAACGTTCATATAATGGTGTCTAGTAACGTTCATGTAACGGTGTCTAGTAACGTTCATATAATGGTGTCTAGTAACGTTCATGTAACGGTGTCTAGTAACGTTCATATAATGGTGTCTAGTAAAGTTCATACAAAGTTGATAGTAACTTTCGTATAATTGTGCAATAATGTTCATAAGATGTTGTCTAGTAGCGTTCATTCACTGGTGTCTAGTGACACTTGGATAATGGTGTATAATAACGTTCATATACTGGTGTCTAATAACGTTCATATAATGGTGTCTAATAACGTTCATATAATGGTGTCTAATAACGTTCATATAATGGTGTCTAATAACGATCATATAATGGAATCTAGTAACTTTATATACAGGTGTCTAGTAACGTTCACATAACGTTTGTGACACAATATGAAAAACGTTTAATATAATGTTTTGAGACACAAAATGAAAAACGTTTATATAATGTTTTGTGACACAAAATGAATAACGTTTATATAATGTTTTGTGAAACAAAATGAATAACGTTTATATAATGTTTTGTGACACAATGTCAATAACGTTTATATAATGTTTTGTGACACAAAATGAATAACGTTTATATAATGTTTTGTGACACAAAATGAATAACGTTTATATAATGTTTTGTGACACAATGTCAATAACGTTTATATAATGTTTTGTGAAACAAAATGAATAACGTTTATATAATGTTTTGTGACACAAAATGAATAACGTTTATATAATGTTTTGTGAAACAAAATGAATAACGTTTATATAATGTTTTGTGACACAATGTCAATAACGTTTATATAATGTTTTGTGACACAAAATGAATAACGTTTATAATATTTTTTGTGACACAAAATGAATAACGTTTATATAATGTTTTGTGACACAATGTCAATAACGTTTATATAATGTTTAGTGACACAATGTCAATAACGTTTATATATCCTGACATTGTCTTGTCTCTAGAACACATTGACACGTTTCTTGTGACACTCAACATCGAGGAATCCTGCAGCAATGAACGGAGGTTCTTAATTAACGAAAAAGAAGTCCGCGTTACCTGCGATACTAACATCTTGCTGAACAGACTTCTCATCGACGGGGCCATCTCACCCAGTGTATGCTCAATCTACATCAACGGAGGTTAGATATTGCAGAGTGAAGAATGCACATTTGTTATGAATTTCAAATTTGTTTTACTGCAACATTTGGTGTGGTTAACTGTCGTATTGTACAGATTGTGTTAGTTGTCCCACTGTTCAGATATTGTTAGCTAGAATTATAATTGGTAATATTGGTTATGGTTATGGATCGACTCCTGGCAGATTCAATGGTGGTCCCTCCCCGCTAGCAGATGTGGAAGGGTATGCCAACTGACGGCTTCTGTGACCCACTTGTACCTCTCTGCAGACGTCCAAATTCTACTTCTACAATATGTAATATATAATTAGTCGAATCATAGCTTTGATGTTTCATCAATCGTGGTGTTCCCATCCAGTAGGAACACAGGAACGATTTAGAAGATCCTGCACATCACTGTCAACAATCCACATCACATAAATAGAAGGTGGTACTGCTAGTAGAACATAATGGAAAATAATACTCACGTGTAAAACAGGTAATGTAGTCCTACTGAATGATGACTAAAACACTACACACTATCACTAACGGATGTAAATATGGTACATATAACAAAACAAAACACATAATATAATCTACAGATGACAATACACAGGACAAAGTCGACGTTTCTTAAATAGGCCTTTTTCAAGATACGGACATAACATACAAACATAACAAAAAACCACACGTAAAAATGAATGCGTATCCCAGTGAAATGTGGTGCTAAGATAGATACCGGAAGCATACGAACAGGAAGTACACAAAGACGATAATACAGGTGGAACGAGAGGAACAAAACGATGACGTAACAAAGACCAATACGACCGAGAACTAAGCGAAAGAGTGGTCGGAATTGAGTCCAAATGTCTTGATGGTACCCAACTCGAAAATGAGACGATTTTCGAGGGCGTACCTAGATCTATCATCGGTGGTGCAGGATCTGATGGCAGTGACCTGAATGTCAAGGACACCACGGTGGCCATCGCCATTGACGTGATTGGCCACAGGAGTGGGTGTTCTGTGTTTGATAGCATGCAAGTGGTTGCAGAAGCGGTCGCTCAGTCTAAGGCCAGTCTCACCGATATATTGCTTACCACAGCGTTTACATCACATAAATAGCAATAATCCAATTCACAACAATGTCAACAATCTCAAAAAACATCACTCTCAACAATATCCAGCACATCAATGTCAACAATCACAAGCACATCAATGTCAACAATAACAAGCACATCAATGTCAACAATCACAAGCACATCAATGTCAAAAATCTACATAATATACATATCAACCATCGTCAGCACATACATGTCAACAATCCACATCACATCAGTATCAACAATCTCTAGCACATTAATGTCAACAATCCACATCACATCACTGTCAACAATGTACAGCACATCAAAGTCAATAATACACATCACATCAATGTCAACAATCCACATCACAGCAGTGTCAAAAACATACAACCCAGCAGTGTCAACAGTCTTCAACTCATCAATGTCAACAAACTCCAGCACATTAATTTCGACAGTCTCCAGCACTTCAATATCAACTATCCACATACCATCAATGCCAACGTTCTCCAGCACATCAATTTCTCAAATCCAAATAACATCAATATTTACAATCTCCACAAAATCAATATCAACAATCAACATAACATCAATGTCAACAATCTCCAGCACATCAATGTCAACAATCCACATATCATCAATGTCAACAATCTCAAACACTTCAATGGCAAAGATCTCCAACACATCAATGTCAGTAATCCACATCACATCATTTTCAACAATCTACAGCACATCAATGTCAACAATCCACATTACATCAATATCTCCAATCCACATCACATCATTGCCAACAATCCAGATAACTACAATGTCAACAATCTTCAACACATCAATGTCAACAATTCACATCCCATCACTACCAACAATCTCGAGCAAATAAATGTTAACAGTCCACATCACATCACTGTCAACAATCTCAAACACATCATTGTCAAAATAAACATGTCATTAATGTCAACAATCCACATCCCTTCACTGTAAACAATCCACATAAAACCATTGTCAACAATCTCCAGCACATCAGTTTCAACAATCCACATGTCATTAATGTCAAGAATCCACATATCATCTGTGTCAACAACAAAAATCACATACATGTCAACAATGCAAATCACATCAATATCAACATTATCCAACACATCAATTTCAACATTCTCTATCACATGAATGTCGTCAAGATTCCACATAACATCAATGTCGACAATTACCAGCACATCAATATCAACAATCTCCAGTACATCAATGGCTAAAAACCCCATTACTTAATGACAACAATCTACAGCACATCAATATGAACAATCTATAGCACATCACTGTCACCATTCCACATTATATCAATGTCAAGAATCCACATCACATAAATGTCAACAATCCACATCACGTCAATGTCAACAAGCCACATCACAGCAATGTCAACAATCCTCATTACAACAATGTCCACACCATCCAACCCATCAGTGTCAACAATCTCCAGCACTTCAATGTCAAAAATCCAGATAAATTCAATGTCAACAATCTCCAGCACATCAGTGTCAACAATCCATATCAATCAATGACATGAATCTCCAATACATCACTGTCAACAGACTAGTGTTCATAACTGTCAACACTCTAGGTAATCTCGGTCATCTCCCTCTATTGTAGTAATCTCAGTAACGTCTTGTTCATCAATGTCAACATTCTCCATCATATCGCTGTCAACAATCTACATCACATCAATGTCAACAATCCACTTTACATCAATATCTGCAATCCACATCATATCATTGTCAACAATCCACATTACATCAATATCTCGACTAAACATCACATCATTGTCAACAGTCCAGATAACAACAATGTCAACTATCTCCAACACATCAATGTCAACAATCCACATCACATCAATGTCAACAATCCACATCACATCAATGTCAACTATCTCCAACACATCAGTGTCAACAATCCACATCACATCAATGTCAACAATCCACATCACATCAATGTCAACAATTCACATCACATCAATGTTAACTATCTCCAACACATCAATGTCAACAAAACACACCACATCAATGTTAACTATCTCCAACACATCACTGCTAACAATCAACACCACATCAATGTCAACAATCCACATCACATCAATGTCAACAATCAACATGACATCAATGTTAACTATCTCCAACACATCACTGCCAACAATCAACATCACATCAATGTCAACAATCCATATCACATCAATGTCAGGTAGATGCATGGCGAGAGACAAGAACGCTCAGCTCGAGAACGCCTTGCTCTCAAACGCGCGGTGTGAGACTCGAACTTGGACAAGGGGTACACGATGTCGGTGAATGACACCTCGGCTAAGAAGGCGAAAGAGCCAGGGTCGAACTCCTCTGTTGAGTTCTTCTCCTTAAGGAACCAGGCTCACGGATGAGAAATGGTTCAGTACCCAATGGGCACAGGCACAGCACGTCCAATTACACGAGGCAAGTTCATAGATAGTGGAACATCTCGTTCGAGTCAGACGAGAGCAAAAAAAAATCGTCTGGGCGAAGAGTCTCCACTACGCGTGTCTGGAGACAGATATAAAGGCTGTCACAGGCTAAGGGTAGCCCACCCGAATTGTCAAGGCATGCCGAAATCGGATGTGCTAGGCATACAAGGCGCATAACGGTGGCACAACGTAATCACGCTCCCGGCGGAAATCGCACGGATATCCGTGATGGTTACAATGGAGCGAACGAAAAACAAACAAACAAAACAAACTGCCAACAATCAACACCACATCAATGTTAACTATCTCCAAAAAATCAATGTCAACAATCCACATCATATCAATGTCAACAATCCACATCACATCAATGTCAACAATCCACATCAAATGACTGTCAACAATCCACATCGCATCTCTGTCGACAATTATCAACACATCATGGTCAACAATCAGCATGTCATTATTGTCAAGAATACACATCGCATCTCTGTCAACGATCCACATCCCATCACTGTCAACAATGAACATCACATCAATGTCAACAATCCACATGCCATTAATTTCAACAATCAACATACCATCACTGTCAACAATTAACATCACATCAATGTCAAGACATCACTGTCATCACATCATTGTCCACAATCCATATCAAATCACTTTCAACAATCCACATCGCATCTCTGTCGACAATTATCAACACATCATTGTCAACAATCCACATGTCATTAATGTCAAGAATACACATCTCATCTCTGACAACGATCCACATCATATCACCGAAAACAATCAACATCACATCAATGTCAAAACATCAATGTCATCACATCAATGTCAACAATCAACAGCGTTTCAATGTAAACAATTCACACCACATCAATGTCAACAATTCACATGACATCATCGTCAACAATACACATCACCTCAATGTCAAAACCCCGTGTTAATCACAGTAAACGATCTCTAGCTGATGCTTGATGAGAATGGGTGAATGATAGATGACAGCATGTGAATTCTTGATTACAGTGTGTGAATGCATGATGACAGTGTGTGAATGCATGATGACAGTGTGTGAATGCATGATGACAGTGTGTGAATGCATGATGACAGTGTGTGAATGCATGATGACAGTGTGTGAATGCATGATGACAGTGTGTGAATGCATGATGACAGTGTGTGAATGCATGATGACAGTGTGTGAATGCATGATGACAGTGTGTGAATGCATGATGACAGTGTGTGAATGCATGATGACAGTGTGTGAATGTTTGATGACAGTGTGTGAATGCTTTATGACAATGTGTGAATGATTGATGACTGTGTGTGAATGCTTGATGACTGTGTGTGAATGCTTGATGACAGTGTGTGAATGCTTGATGACAGTGTGTGAATTCTTGATGACAATGTGTGAATTCCTGATGACAGTGTGTGAATGCTTGATGACAGTCTGCGTTATAATTTATATTTTACTGTCACTGAATGTTACTGCACGCTGGTAACTAGTCATATGGGCCATGTAAATAACACGATTGTGAGTGTAACAAGAATGATGTTACAACGAATGAGTATCACAAGACTGCATATCGAGAATGACAAGGATACGTTTACAATGAATCGGTGTGACACGAGTGCGTGTGACAATAATCAATATGACAAGTATTAGTGTATCATTGCTGAGTCTAACAAGAATGAATATGAAAAGAATGGATGCATCATGGATTTATATTCCCAAAATGAATATGACAAGACTGAGTGTAGCATGAATGAGTGCACCAAGAATGAATGGGCCTCGAATGAGTATATCATGATTGAATATGACAAAAATGAATGTGCCAAGAATGAGTGTATTATAAACGAGTATGACAAGATTTAGTGCGCCAACAATGAATATATCATAAATACATCTGGCAAATAATGAATGTACTAAGAAAGTGTATTATGAATGAATATGTCAAGAATGCTTGTGCTAATAAAGAGATGATGAACATGTCAATAATGAATTTGACAAGAATGAGTGCAACATGTTTCACTACGTCACGTATAGGTTAGTCAAATATATGTGCTGCAAATACATATTTCTCAGTGTGCATGCCCATGTCTTATATCTGCAGGCCGTAACATGGCATTGAAACAGTTAACAAATCAATCTAGTACAACTCCAAGCAACATCAGTGACATATTAAACCTCGCAGACCTTGGCGTCGATGGCAACAAAGAACAGAGCTACTCAGACGGGTCATGCACATACAGTGACATAGAAATGACTGGAGCAGAGTGGAATTTGACTTACACCAGTCCGTGTGTATTAATCAGAGCTGTCATTTACCCCATGGATTGTAAGTTGAGACTAATATCATAACGCACGTAAGACACATCTAGAAATGTCATCACGCACGTAACACACATCTAGAAATGCCGTTACGAACGTAGCGCACGTCTAGAAATGGCACCACATCACTCACGTAACACACATCTAGAAATGTCATCACGCACGTAACGCACAAATAGAAATGGCATCATGTACGCAATGTACATCTAGAAATGTCATCAAGTACGTAATGTACATCTAGAAATGTCATCAAGTACGCAATGTACATCTAGAAATATCATCAAGTACGTAATGAATATCTAGAAATGTCATCAAGTACGTAATGAACATCTAGAAATGTCATCAAGTACGTAATGAACATCTATAAATGTCATGAAGTACGTAATGAAATTCTATAAATGTCATGTGCGTAATGAACATGTAGAAATGTCATCAAGTACGTAATGAACATCTAGAAATGTCATCAAGTACGTAATGAACACGTAGAAATGTCATCAAGTACGTAATGAACATGTAGAAATATCATCAAGTACGTAATGAACATCTAGAAATGTCATCAAGTACGTAATGAACATCTATAAATGTCATGAAGTACGTAATGAAATTCTATAAATGTCATGTGCGTAATGAACATGTAGAAATGTCATCAAGTACGTAATGAACATCTAGAAATGTCATCAAGTACGTAATGAACACGTAGAAATGTCATCAAGTACGTAATGAACATGTAGAAATATCATCAAGTACGTAATGAACATCTAGAAATGTCATCAAGTACGTAATGAACATCTATAAATGTCATGAAGTACGTAATGAAATTCTATAAATGTCATGTGCGTAATGAACATGTAGAAATGTCATCAAGTACGTGATGTACATGTAGAAATGTAAAAGAAAATGCTCAATAACAATTTATAACGGATACATCATTATCATCAACAGACCTCCAACATACTTTGGTCTCTTATATTTGTAGTGCACTCTGCTAGACACAGTAGCCTGTCCATCTCGTGATGCTACTCTCCTACGTATATCTCTGCCTACCTCGTGCTAATCTTGCCTCGATTTTACTCTCAAGTAAGATCTTCAACCGTGTTATCTGTAACCTGTCCACGCCACTTAGCCTAACCACTAGAATAGATGGTCAGCCTATGGACCGAGCTCACATAATCATTGCTCTTGTGAGTCCTCATAATCAGAGAATTTTTAGAGGAATAAGCATGAGTCAATATCGAGAGTGCACGAATTGGAAGTAAAAATGGGCGAGACCCGTAGAGAACACCTGACAAAGATTTCAAAAATTGTAGTGACCCAGCATAGAACTGGAACCATCAGCTGTTATGCACTGAGAGATTGACTGAAACGGAAATCGTATCACCTATTGACATGACCGATGTGAGCAGGGGCAATGTTATACTGGGCAATTATTTGTAAGACTGTACATTGCATGATATTACTTAACGATGACCGATGTGAGCAGGGGCAATGTTATACTGGGCAATTATTTGTAAGACTGTACATTGCATGATATTACTCCACGCCATGGAAATTGTAATACTTTGAATTTTAAAATGGCACGATGCTTGCAATGTTGATTTGAAATTACATTTCCATTTCAGCAAACTTGGAGGGGATGATTGATTTTACTCTGACTATGTATTTAGAAAATGGAGGCAGTGTAAACATTTCTACAGATAACACGGAGGCGATGGAGATATATGACCTACCATTTAGGACGAAAAATAATGTAATAGCATTGAAGATCAAAGCTTCTGCACAATATGCACGCAGCTCCCCAATACTGAGTCTGTGTGAGGTGGAAACATATGGGGGTACGTACTTGAACAGAAGTGTTGAGAATGTCTTTAACTAAAGTGTAGTGAATGTCTTTAATCAGAAATGGAGAGGTGGTATTTAAACAGAAGTGTTGAGAATGTCTTTAAACATAAGTGAAGAATGTCTTTAAACAGAATTGTAGAAAATGTCTTTAAACAGAAGTATAGGTTACGTCCTTTAACAGCTGTGTGGCTTGCAACCGTAACCAGAAGTGCTGTCAGTTTCCTCTTCCCCAGTGCGGAACAGTACATCTCCGGCTCCCTCCCAACCACAGAGGGTGCATACATATATATTGAGGCAAACATGAAAAACATTTCAAAAACAAAACAAAATCATAACTGTATAGATGACATGCCATGAAGCTTCTATAAGAAGATAACCTCAATATAACGGCATATCATCCACTAAGGTTTTCTGTTGCATGGATGGTATGTAGTGGGCCATTGGTGAGACCCACTGACGCATCCACATGCGTACTTGGTTGTATAAACTTTGTATGTTTCACGAACTGATGATATTATTATTCTGAGCAGTTTCCATTGCAGACTCACATGTGTCAGCACGTCCACTCACTTTTCACAGTGCAGACTCATATGTGTCAGAATCACTTCTCACATTGCAGACTCATATGTGTCAGAATCACTTCTCACATTGCAGACTCATATGTGTCAGAATCACTTCTCACATTGCAGACTCATATGTGTCAGAATCACTTCTCACATTGCAGACTCACATGTGTCGGTATGTCCCATCACTTCGCACAGTACAAACTCATATGTGTCAGCACGTCCCATCACTTCTCACATTGCAGATTCACATGTGTCAGCATGTCCCATCACTTCTCACATTGCAGACTCACATAACTTTTCACATTACTTATATTGACATGTTCCGTTGCTGGATAGGTCAATACAAAAGGTGGCGATAATGAATTCATTTAGCTACAAGAAGATATTTATTGACATCTCCTGGCCGTTCTGAGAAAATGACACCTAGATCTCAGTTAAGTAAACAAAATTGACCACCTAACCTCGTATTCGGTTTGATACCTCATAGACATGAATGCGCTGGTTAGGTTTATATATGTCTGTCTCGTCTCTGAAGACATGAATGCGCTGGGTAGGTTTATATATGTCTGTCTCGTCTCTGAAGACATAACTGCGCTGGTTAGGTTTATATATGTCTGTCTCTGAAGACATGAATGCGCTAGTTAGGTTTATATTGTCTGTCTCGTCTCTGAAGACTTGAATGCGCTATTTAGGTTTATATATGTCTGTCTCGTCTCTGAAGACATGAATGCGCTAGTTAGGTTTATATATGACTGTCTCGTCTCTGAAGACATGAATGCGCTAGTTAGGTTTATATATGTCTGTCTCTGAAGTCATGAATGCGCTAGTTAGGCTATACATATCTGTCTCTGACGACATGAATGCGCTAGTTAGGTTTATATATGTCTGTCTCGTCTCTGAAGACTTGAATGCGCTAGTAAGGTTTATATATTGTCTGTCACGTCTCTGAAGATATGAATGCGCTAGTTAGGTTTATATATGTCTGTCTCGTATCTGAAGACATGAATGTGCTAGTTAGGTTTATATATGTCTGTCTCTGAAGACATGAATGCGCTAGATAGGTTTATATATGTCTGTCTCTGAAGACATGAATGCGCTGGTTAGGTTTATATATGTCTGTCTCTGAAGACATGAATGCGCTAGTTAGGTTTATATATGTCTGTCTCGTCTCTGAAGACTTGAATGCGCTAGTAAGGTTTATATATTGTCTGTCACGTCTCTGAAGATATGAATGCGTTAGTTAGGTTTATATATGCTGTCTCGTCTCTGAAGACTTGAATGCGCTAGTTAGGTTTATATATGTCTGTCTCTGAAGACATGAATGCGCTAGTTAGGTTTATATATGTCTGTCTCTGAAGACATGAATGTGCTAGATAGGTTTATATATGTCTGTCTCTGAAGACATGAATGCGCTAGTTAGGTTTATATATGTCTGTCTCGTCTCTGAAGACTTGAATGCGCTAGTAAGGTTTATATATTGTCTGTCACGTCTCTGAAGATATGAATGCGTTAGTTAGGTTTATATATGCCCTGTCTCGTCTCTGAAGACTTGAATGCGCTAGTTAGGTTTATATATGTCTGTCTCTGAAGACATGAATGCGCTAGTTAGGTTTATATATGTCTGTCTCTGAAGACATGAATGCGCTAGTTAAGGTTATATATGTCTGTCTCGTCTCTGAAGACATGAATGCGTTAGTTAGGTTTACATGTCTGTCTCTGAAGACATGAATGCGTTAGTTAGGTTTACATGTCTGTCTCTGAAGATATGAATGCGTTAGTTAGGTTTACATGTCTGTCTCTGAAGACATAAATGCGTTAGTTAGGTTATATGTATGTCTGTCTCTGAAGACATGAATGCGCTAGTTAGGTTTTATATATGCCTGTCTCGTCTCTGAAGACAAGAATGCGGTAGTTAGGTTTATATATGCCTGTCTCGTCTCTGAAGACAAGAATGCGCTAGTTAGGTTTATATATGTCTGTCTCTGAAGACATGAATGCGCTAGTTAGGTTATATATGTCTGTCTCGTCTCTGAAGACATGAATGCGTTAGTTAGGTTTATATATGCCTGTCTCGTCTCTGAAGACAAGAATGCGCTAGTTAGGTTTATATATGCCTGTCTCGTCTCTGAAGACAAGAATGCGGTAGTTAGGTTTATATATGCCTGTCTCGTCTCTGAAGACAAGAATGCGCTAGTTAGGTTTATATATGTCTGTCTGTGAAGACATGAATGCGCTGGTTAGGTTTATATATGTCTGTCTCTGAAGACATGAATGGCGCTAGTTAGGTTTATATATGTCTGTCTCTGAAGACATGAATGCGCTAGTTTGGTTTATATATGTCTGTCTCTGAAGACATGAATGCGCTAGTTAAGGTTATATAATGTCTGTCTCGTCTCTGAAGACATGAATGCGTTAGTTAGGTTTACATGTCTGTCTCTGAAGACATGAATGCGCTAGTTAGGTTTATATATGTCTGTCTCTGAAGACATGAATGCGCTAGTTAGGTTTATATATTTCTGTCTCTGAAGACATGAATGCGTTAGTTAAGGTTATATATGTCTGTCTCGTGTCTGAAGACATGAATGCGCTAGTTAGGTTTATATATGCCTGTCTCGTCTCTGAAGACAAGAATGCGGTAGTTAGGTTTATATATGCCTGTCTCGTCTCTGAAGACAAGAATGCGCTAGTTAGGTTTATATATGCCTGTCTCGTCTCTGAAGACAAGAATGCGGTAGTTAGGTTTATATATGCCCTGTCTCGTCTCTGAAGACAAGAATGCGCTAGTTAGGTTTATATATGTCTGTCTGTGAAGACATGAATGCGCTGGTTAGGTTTATATATGTCTGTCTTCTGAAGACATGAATGCGCTAGTTAGGTTTATATATGTCTGTCTCTGAAGACATGAATGCGCTAGTTTGGTTTATATATGTCTGTCTCTGAAGACATGAATGCGCTAGTTAAGGTTATATATGTCTGTCTCGTCTCTGAAGACATGAATGCGTTAGTTAGGTTTACATGTCTGTCTCTGAAGACATGAATGCGCTAGTTAGGTTTATATATGTCTGTCTCTGAAGACATGAATGCGCTAGTTAGGTTTATATATTTCTGTCTCTGAAGACATGAATGCGTTAGTTAAGGTTATATATGTCTGTCTCGTGTCTGAAGACATGAATGCGCTAGTTAGGTTTATATATGTCTGTCTCGTGTCTGAAGACATGAATGCGTTAGTTAGGTTTATATATGCCTGTCTCGTCTCTGAAGACATGAATGCGCTAGTTAGGTTTATATATGTCTGTCTCGTGTCTGAAGACATGAATGCGCTAGTTACGTTTATATATGTCTGTCTCGTGTCTGAAGACATGAATGCGCTAGTTAGGTTTATATATGCCTGTCTAGTCTCTGAAGAGATATATCGTGTGCGACATATTATCACCAAATGATGTGCAGAGCGTTGCATGCATAACTTGGGGATCAATCAGTGCGTTGCATGCATAACTTGGGGATCAATCGGTGTATCATTATTCTTTTAAAGGCTCCTCAGTCTGTGATGATGTTAGATATATCATTTCACGCCCCCCCCCCCCTTTGCAGTCTGTTAGAATCGTCCTCATACAGGTACCACTTCGTTATCTATGAATGTGATACTTCTTTTCTCTTTATACACCTATATGCCTTGCAGCGTCAGTTGTAGACGAATTCTCTAGAGATTTTATTCCTTGCAGCGTCAGTTGTAGACGATTCTCTGGAGATGGTTTTATGCCTTGCAGTTGTGGACGAATTCTCTGGAAATGGTTGTATGCTTTGTAGCGTCAGTTGTAGACGAATTCTCTGGAGATGGTTTTATGCCTTGTAACGTCAGTTTTAGACGAATTCTCTGGAGATGGTTTTTTTGTTCCTTGCAGCATCAATTGTGGACGAATTATCTGGATATGCTTTTATGCCTTGTAGCGTCAGGTGTAGAATCTTTCTCTGGAGATGGTTTTCTGCCTTGCCGCTTCTACCTCTGACACTGAAAGACATAAAACCATCTCCAGAAAACTCTTTACCCCTGACGGTGAAATGCATTAAACTAACTATATCCAGAGAACTACCCCTGACTACATGGGTAAAAGCGATCTCAGGATGCTGTTGTATGCTTTGTAGCGTCAGGGATTGAAGAGTGTTCTGGAGATGGTTTTATGTCTTTCAGTGTCACAGGCAGAAGCGTTCTCTGGAGATGTTTTTATGTCTTTCAGTGTCAGAGGCAGAAGCGTTGTTCTATGGAGATGGTTTTATGTCTTTCAGTGTCACAGGCAGAAGCGTTCTCTGGAGATGGTTTTATGTCTTTCAGTGTCAGAGGCAGAAGCGTTCTCTGGAGATGTTTTTATGTCTTTCAGTGTCAGAGGCAGAAGCGTTCTATGGAGATGGTTTTATGTCTTTCAGTGTCAGAGGCAGAAGCGTTCTCTGGAGATGGTTTTATGGATTGAAGAGTCAGTGGTAGAAGAAGTCTCTGGAGATGGCTTTTTGGCTTCATATATTTGTGTTTATGTTAATTATTTTATCTCTTCAATCCATCGTTTTTAATGTCTCCCTATGACTTTATACATTGTGTCTGTATAGTAATGCTTTTTGAGGACACCTTCATATGGTAGTGGTAGCATGCGAAAATCTATTGTCTTCTAGTGTAATCAGGATTGGCGTTGTGCTTGTAACCTCAAATGTTTTAGTTTCTGAATCTGTCCCTTATTGTTGCTCCAAGTTTTCGACGTACAAAAGTCATTTCTGTTATAACATATTTTTGGGGATTCTATTGTCAGTGCTCATTGTTTTATATAGTGCAGTTCGATATTGATTTTCATCTCTTTCGATGTAAGACACGCCAACAAAAATCAATCCACTCCTTATAGTGTCATGTTGTTTATTTTACGTTGGTCAATTGTTACAGACAACACTTGGGAGATACATTATATATATATATATATATATATATATATATATATATATATATATATATATATATATATATATATATATATATATATATATATATATATATATATATATATGGGTATGTAAGGTGATATATATATGGGGATATAAGGGTAACGATTAAATATAGTGCACTCACTTCATATATATCACGTGGCATATTCTTTCCAGAACCTTTTCGTTGTCAAGGATGACTTCGTCACGGATACTCTGAGCGTCCCTCTCTCCCGGGTGAGCAGGCCTGTATTGTCTTCGTAAAGGATACCCTGAACCTCCCTCTGACCCGGGTGAGAAGACATGCATTAGCTAGAGACATGAGCATAACTTCTTCAATGTCGCGGGTCCCTCGTCTTCTTGGTCTTCCTCTTCTTCTGTCCTTCAGACCGCTGTCGTCAAGAGGCAGCCAATCCATGGCATACTGCCTCTTTAAGTATTCAAGGAACTGCGCCTTCTTTCTTATAATTATAGTTAGAAGCCATCCCTTTATTTATTCTTAGTATATGCTCTTCTCGTTCTCTGCCCATGACATTGTAGCATATTTCTGTAGCAATTCATTTGAAATGTATATATCATTTTTAGCACTTCATTTGCCATATATATATATATATATATATATATATATATATATATATATATATATATATATATATATATATATATATATATATATATATATATATATATATATATATATATATATACATTCATTCATTCATTTTCCTTATGCACTGAAGTGAAGTTAGCGCATAGGGCAGAGGTCAGATCTCTCCAATTCTGTTTTTTTCAAAGCTATTCTGTGCAGTTCTTGAATAGTATGAATATTGGTTGTTTTACTTTCTTTAAGTATTGTTCTTCTGAGTGTTTCTTTTGGTCTACCCCTTGCTCTTTTGACTGTAGGTACCCATTCAAGAGATTGATGGTGTATTATGTTGATGTCTGCGCGTAGGATATGCCCGAGGTAGGACCAACGACGTTTTCTGATAACATCTGTGATGAAATTTTGATGTGTCTCTTCTCTGATTTTAACATTCGATTTGAATTCACTCCAATGGGTGTTAGTTATCCTACGAAGACATTTGTTCTTGAAGCTCAGTAATTTCTTTTCTGAAGATAAATAGCTTTTCCAGCTCTCACATCCATATGATAGCACCGGAATAACGCAGGAATTAAATAAGCGCATTTTCGTGCGTGTGCTGATTGACTTTGATTTCCAGATATTAGACAGTCTGTTAAATGCACTTGATGCTAGGGCAATGCGAGTTGTAATTTCTGGCATGACATCACCGTCGAGTGTTAATTTGCTTCCTAGATAGGAGAATTTCTGTACTTTTTCAAGTTGTTGTCCATTTAAAGTAATTTCGTTAGGTGAATTGGTGAAGTCCATAATTTTTGTTTTTGCTGTATTGATTTGGAGACCTATTTGGCCTGCAATGGGTTTTAATCTATCAGTTTTTGTTTGTGCATCTTGATGGTTTTCAGTCAATAGTGCAAGATCATCGTCAAAATCCAGGTCTTTTAATGTTGTTTTATTTATTCATTTGATTCTTAAATTTGTTTTGGATGTGCTTTTTCTCATAGCCCAGTCAATTGCGATATTGAATAGTAATAGTGACACAGGGCAGCCTTGTTTAACACCAGTACTCACAGGGAACCATTCTGAATTGCCTTTTTCTGTTCAAACACAGCATTTTGAGTTGGTATATAATGATTTTATCACATTGATATATTTATTTTGGAATCTATATATTTTTAAAGGGCTGTGGACTGTACAGAATATAGAACAATAAGTCTAATGAGCCATCTAACTAAAATACTTCTCAAGATAATACATGAAAGAATTAAGAACAAGATAGACATGGAGGTCGGTGAAGAACAATTCGGTTTTAGGAAAAACAAAGGAACTAGAGAAGATATACTGAGTATCCGGCTAGTGATAGATAAATATATAGAAGTCCAAAAAAGTATCTATATTTGCTTCATAGACAACAGTAAGGCCTTTGACAGAGTTCAACATGAACAATTAATCAAATGTCTTCAAGAAATAGGCATAGATGGAAAATACATCAGGCTGATTAGAAATATATATTGGGAACAAACTGCATCAATAAGGTGTGAAAACAGCTACTCTCCATACATAGAAATAAGAAGAGGGGTAAGACAAGGATGCATTTTATCACCAAGCCTATTTAATATCTACACAGAGAATATCTTTAAAAATATAGAAGAAATACCAGGACTCAAGATCAATGGGAAAATAATAAACAACCTTAGATATGCAGATGGCACTGTTCTTTTAGTAGAAAGTGAACATGAACTACAAAGACTAATAGATCAAATCAATAAATCAAGTAATGAATATGGACTGGATATAAACATTCAAAAAACAAAAACCATGATAATCAACAAAGACACAGAGGAACAGGAGGTAAACATAAACATACAGGGAGAGAAACTACAACAAGTAAAACAGTATCAATATCTTGGACACATAGTCACAAATGATGGCAGATGGGAAACAGAAGTTAAAAGGAGAATAGGAATGACTAAAAGTACCTTCAATGACATGAGGAAATTATTAATATCTAAACAAATTACAGACAAGTTAAAAATGAGAATTATAAAATGCTACATCTATTCCATATTAATGTATGCCTCAGAAACATGGACACTAAATAAACAATTAGAAGACAAAATTGATGCCTTTGAGATGCGGGTATATAGAAGAAAAGGGAGAACATCATGGAAAGAGAAGAAAACAAATAAAGAGGTGCTAAAGACACTTAATATGAGGAAAGAACTACTAAGAGAAATAAAGATCAGGCAAATAAAATAATTTGGTCACATTAAAAGACATGACACCTTATTGAAGACCTTACTTGAGGGTAAAGTCAAATGGAAGCGAGCAAGAGGTAGGCAGAGATACAAATGGGAGAGTAACATTACACGATGGACAAGTTACAGTCTAACAGAGTGCACCACCAAGACAAGAGACAGGAGATGTTGGAGATACGTTGCAGCCAACCTTCGTTGCGGAGACGGCACTTAATGATGATGATGATATTTTTAAAATTTCCCAAAGCGATGGTCGATGGATGTTGTCGAAGGCTTTTTGTAAATCAACGAAGTTTATTATGAGATTAGATCTAAATTCTAGACATTCTTCTATTATTGTTCTAAGAGTGAATATATGGTCAAGGCAGGAACGACCTGGTCTAAAGCCTGACTGCTCTTCTCTAAGTCTTTTGTCTAAGGATGACTTTAATCTTGCAAGCATCATATTGCAAAGAATTTTGCCAGGTACGGATAGCAGTGTGATTCCCCTCCAGTTATCACAATTTGTTGGGTCTCCTTTTTTGGTAATTTGATAATGATGCCATTTTTCCATTGTTGGGGTGGGCATTCGTTTTTTTCCAAATCATATAGAAAATATCCAGTAAAAAGGACAAGAAATTATCATTTGCTGCTTTTAACATTTCACTTGTGATGTCATCTTGACCTGCTGCTTTATAATTTTTTTAATTTCTTAATGGTTTGTTTTACCTCTTCAAGGGTGAAATTTTCTCTCGAAGCTTCTAATGGTGGCATTGTCTCCTCTTTCTCTAGATTTGGAGTAGATTGGGGCGGTGGTCTGTTTATAAGATCTTGGAAATGTTCGGCTCATCTTTGCTTTTGTTGTTCAGTTGTTGTTAGAACTTTGCCATTTTTGTCTTTAATAGATACGTTTTGGATAAGTGGCTGATTGCACAGTTGTTTGGTTATGTGGTGTAGTATCTTGTTGTTGTTGTGTTGTGAGGCTGATTCAGCTTCCAATGATAAGTTGTTTATATAATTCTGCGTGTCCTTTCTAGAACTTGCTTCAACTTCTTTGTCTAAAAGTGCGTATGTGAGTCTGTTTTGTTCCTCGTCTTGAGTGGTTTTTGCAGCAAGTATTTTTTGCTTCATCTCTTTACGGTTTTGGATTTTTGACCAAGTGTTCTCGCTTATCCCTTTCTTCTTATTGTTTTGAATGAGACCGGCTGTATCCAAAGCCGAATTTATTGTAGTATTTCTAAAATTATCCAATTTCGTTTCTATGGATGTTATGGGATTTACTACTTCAGATGGCTTATCTAAGGCGGTGTATTGATTGTTGATTTTGTTGTTGTATTCTTCTTGTAAATTACTTTCTAGTAGACGTTTTGTATCGATTTTGTTGTGGTAGATAGTCTTTTGATTTTTTTTAAAGTTTTATTTTTAAATTTTATTTTTTGCTTAGCTATGCAGAGATTGTGATCACTTCCAATATCTGCTACTCTTAGAGCTGCTGAACTAAATTTTTTGTTAATACAAAAATGGGAGATACATGGGAGATACATTTTATTAAGCACTTCATTTGCCATATACATACATATATATATTTATTTATTTAGCTCTTCATTTGAAATGGATATATATTTCTGCATATCGTCATGTTTCAAAATGCAAGTCACGCAGGCGTATGTTGCTACTGAGAAAACGGTCTTGCAATGATTATTCTAGTTCTCTTATTACAATAATTATTATAATTTACTGTTGTACAATCTTCACTTTCTGTGTTCTCTATGATGCAGAGAGGCGGGTTGTATCAGGTGACACCAATCAAAATACATTGTCGGGGACTGCCTTTCTAGAAAAAAAATCACTTTGGGGGGGGGGGGGCGGAACTTCCAAGACTTTGATCAAACTGAGATCATGTAAAAAACGGTCCTGACAATCTTCATACAAGCCGAACGGTCCTGACAATCTTCATACAAGCCGAATGGTCCTGACAATCTTCATACAAGCGGTACTATAAAAACAATTTAATCTACACGTATTCGAAGATCAGTATACGAAGATCAGTATTCGAAGATCAGTATTCGAAGATCAGTATTCGACGATTTGACTATTTCTGTTTCCTAGAAATTGTGTGTCCAGAGATGATGTATGGGTTACAGTGTAAGCGCACGTGCAAGTGTGAATTGACTCAGGTATGTGATACCATCACTGGAAAATGTGCGGTTGGTTGCCCGATCGGCTTATACGGATATAACTGTACATCTAACTGTAACCTGAATTGTATGAATGGCCACTGCACACACAGGTTTGGCTACTGTATTGAATGTAATCCTGGCTTCTCAGGGCCATTTTGTACTGAAGGTAACTGTCATTTCAGTGTGAGTCTATAAAGTTTAGTTACGTAAACAATTATCCGTGGAACATCTAATCTTGTATTAATAAACTCTTCATTGCCCTAGAAATCTAAATCTTCAAATATCATGCTGAAACCTGATGTGGCAGACCAAAGAAGCATACATTTTTGGAAAAAGCTATAGATCATATAACAATACGTTCTCTAGACTACGTCCTGCTAAACTGTCGGAGTGTGAGAACGAACGAAGAAAGAGACGACGCACATCATTCACGACAGATTTATTGACAGAACTACTGATAGAACTACATACGTATATACTTATTGAACTACTGAATGAACTAATGATTGAACTACTGATATAACTACACACTTATATACTTAATGCACTACGGAATGAACTAATGACTGACCTACTGATATACCTACATACGTATATACTTAATGAGTTACTAAATAAACTACTGACTGAACTACTGATAGAACTACATACTTATATACTTAATGAACTACTGAATGAACTAATGACTCAACTGCTGAATGAATAATTGACTGAATTATTAGCAGAACTGCTGACTGATCTACTGACTAAACGACTGCCTTGTCTACTGGCTGAAATCCAGGCTGAACTACTTTCTGATCAACTGTCCGAACTACAGACAAATGTACTGAATGAATGACAGACTAAACGTATGAATGCACTTTACTGATCTACTGACTGAAGAAATGAGTTGTCTACTGGCTGAAATACAGTCTGAACTACTTGCTGATCAACTGACTGAACTACATACATAAGTACTTAATGAATAACAGACTAAACTTATGACTGAACTACAGACTTAACTATTGGCTAAACTTCTGATTGACCTAATGACTAACATAATTGCAGACTAAACTACAGCCTGAACTACTGACTGAACTACTGACTGAATTACTGAGTAATGTGATGACCTAAGTACTTATAAAACTACTGAATTTACTAGAATTTCTCACTGAACTACCGAAATACAGTTTGAACTACTGATAGAAGTACAGACTGGTCAACTCACTGATCTACTTACATAACTCGTGACTGAAATACTAGCTGTAGTACTGACTAAACTGCTGACTTAACTAAAGTACTGACTAAACTGCTGACTTAACTAAAGTACTGACTAAACTGCTGACTTAACTAAAGTAATGACTAAACTGCAGAATTAACTAAAGTACTGACTAAACTACTGGTTTAACTAAAGTACTGACTAAACTGCTGACTTAACCAAAGTACTGATTAAACTGCTGACTTAACTAAAGTACTGACTAAACTGCTGACTTAACTAAAGTACTGACTAAACTGCTGACTTAACTAAAGTACTGACTAAACTGTTGTCTTAACTAAAGTACTGACTAAACTGCTGACTTAACTAAAGTACTGACTGAACTACTGAATGAATTACTAACTGAAGTACTGACTGATTTAGTGCCTGAAGTACTCATTGCATTACTGACGAAAGCACTGATCGAAATATTGAATGCTGTAATGACTGAACTACTGACTGATGCACTCACTGAACTATTGACTAAACTACCGACTGCATTGCAGAATTAACTGCTGACTAAACTAAGCAAACAGCCACATGTAACAATGCATCGGATACTACTGACTGAACTAGGCAATCCGCGTAAAGTAGATATGCAGCGGATGCCAGCGAATTGTGAAATAACGTACAACGAGAACGCATATCGTCTGGCTAAACAAGCAGCTACTGACGATCAACCAGATGTTCCCATCATGTACCATCATCCAGATGTTCCCTTCATGCACCATCAATCATATTTTCTCATCATATACCATCACTCAGATGTTCCAATCATATACCATCAACCAGATGCTCCCGTCATGTACCGTCAACCAGATGTTACCATCATGTACCATAAAACAGATGTTCCCATCATGTACCATCAACTAGATGTTCCCATCATGTACCAACAACTAGATGTTCCCATCATGTACCATCAACTAGATGTTACCATCATGTACCAACAACTAGATGTTCCCATCATGTACCATCAACCATATGATCCCATCATCTACCATCAACCAGATGTTCCCATCATGTACCATAAAACAGATGTTCCCATCATGCGCCATCAACCAAATGTTCCCATCATGTACCATCACTCAAATGTTTCCATCATGTACCATCACCAAAATGTTCCCATCATGTACCATCCACTAGATGTTCCCATCATGTACCATCAACCAGATGTTCCCATCATGTACCATCAACCAAATGTTCCCATCATGTACCATCAACCAGATGTTCCCATCATGTTCACATCAACCAAATGTTCTCATCATATTCCCGTCAACCAGATGTTCCCATCATGTTCCCATGAACAAGATGTTCCCATCATGTTCCCGTCAACCAGATGTTCCCATCATGTACCATCAACTAGGTGTTCCCATAATGTACCATCACCCAAATGTTCCCATCATGTTCACATCAACCAAATGTTCCCATCATGATCCCGTCAACCAGATGTTCCCATCATGTTCACATCAACCAAATGTTCCCATCATGTTCACATCAACCAAATGTTCCCATCATGTTCACATCAACCAAATGTTCCCATCATGATCCCGTCAACCAGATGTTCCCATCATGATCCCGTCAACCAGATGTTCCCATCATGTACCATCAACCAGATGTTCCCATCATGTTCACATCAACCAAATGTTCCCATCAAGTTCCCGTTAACCATATGTTCCCATCATGTTCCCGTCAACCAAATGTTCCCATCATGTTCACATCAACCAGATGTTTCCATCATGTTCCCGTCAACCAGATGTTCCCATTATGTTCCCGTCAACCAGATGTTCCCATCATGTTCCCGTCAACCAGATGTTGCCATCATGTTCCCGTCTACCAGATGTTCACATCATGTTCACATCACCCAAATGTTCCCATCATGTACCATCAGCCAGATGTTCCCATCATGTACCATCAGCCAGATGTTCCCATCATATACCATCACCAAAATGTTCCCATCATATACCATCACCAAAATGTTCCCATCATATACCATCACCAAAATGTTCCCATCATATACCAACAGCCAGATGTTCCCATCATGTACCATCAGCCAGATGTTTCCATCATGTTCCCGTTAACCAGATGTTCCCATCATGTTCCCGTCAACCAAATGTTCCCATCATGTTCACATCAACCAGATGTTCCCATCATGTTCACATCAACCAAATGTTCCCATCATGTTCCCGTCAACCAGATGTTCCCATTATGTTCCCGTCAACCAGATGTTCCCATCATGTTCCCGTCAACCAGATGTTCCCATCATGATCACATCAACCAGATGTTCCCATCATGTTCACATCACCCAAATGTTCCCATTAAGTACCACCACCCAAATGTTCCCATCATATACCATCACCAAAATGTTCCCATCATATACCATCACCAAAATGTTCCCATCATATACCGTCAGCCAGATGTTCCCATCATGTACCATCAGCCAGATGTTCCTATCATGTTCCCGTTAACCAGATGTTCCCATTATGTTCCCGTCTACCAGATGTTCCCATCATGTTCACATCACCCAAATGTTCCCATCATGTACCATCACCCAAATGTTCCCATCATATACCATCACAAAAATGTTCCCATCATATACCATCACCAAAATGTTCCCATCAGGTACCATCAGCCAGATGTTCCCATCAGGTACCATCAGCCAGATGCTCCCATCATGTACCATCAACTAGATGTTTCCATCAAGAACCATCATCCAAATGTTCCCATCATGAACCATCAACCAAAAGTTCCCATCATGTACCATCAACCAGATGTCCCCATCATGTACCATCAACCAAAATTTCTCATCATGTACCATCACCCAAATGTTCCCATCATGTACCATCACCAAAATGATCCCATCATGTACCATCAACAAAATGTTCCCATCATGAACCATCAACCAAATTTTCACATCATGTACCACAAACCACATGTTCCCATCATGTGCCATCAACTAAATGTTTCCACCGAGTACCATCAACTAGATGTTCCCATCATGTACCATCAACCAGATGTTCCCATCATGTTCACATCAACCAAATCTTCTCATCATATTCCCGTCAACCAGATGTTCCCATCATGTTGCCATCAACCAGATGTTCCCATCATGTTCCCGTCAACCAGATGTTCCCATCATGTTCCCGTCAACCAGATGTTCCCATCATGTTCCCGTAAACCAGATGTTCCCATCATGTTCCTGTCAACCAGATGTTCCCATCATGTTCCCATCAACCAGATGTCCCCATCATGTTCCCGTCAACCAGATGTTCCCATCATGTTCCCGTCAACCAGATGTTCCCATCATGTACCATCAACCAGGTGTTCCCATCATGTACCATCACCCAAATGTTCCCATCATGTTCACATCAACCAAATGTTCCCATCATTTTCCCGTCAACCAGATGTTCCCATCATGGTCCCATCAACCAGATGTTCCCATCATGTTCACATCGCCTAGATGTTAATATAATGTTCCCGTCAACCAGATGTTCCCATCATGTACCATCGCCCAAATGTTCCCATCATGTACCATCAACCAGATGTTCTCATCATGTTCCTGTCAACCAAATGTTCCCATCATGTTCACATCAACCAGATGTTCCCATCATGTTCCTGTCAACGAGATGTTCCCATCATGTTCCCGTCAACCAGATGTTCCCATCATGTTCCCGTCAACCAGATGTTCCCATCATGTTCACATCACCTAAATGTTCCCATCATGTTCCCGTCAACGAGATGTTCCATCATGTACCATCACCCAAATGTTCCCATCATGTACCATCAACCAGAATTTCCCATCATGTTCCCGTCAACCAAATGTTCCCATCATGTTCACATCAACCAGATGTTCCCATCATGTTACCGTCAACCAGATGTTCCCATTATGTTCCCGTCATCCAGATGTTCCCATCATGTTCCCGTCAACCAGATGTTCCCATCATGTTCCCGTCAACCAGATGTTCCCATCATCTTCACATCACCCACATGTTCCCATCATGTACCATCAACCAGATATTCCCATCATGCTCACATCACCCAAATGTTCCCATCATGTACCATCAACCAGATGTTCCCATCATGTTCCCGTCAACCAGATGTTCCCATCATGTTCCTGTCAACCATATGTTCCCATCAAGAACCATCATCCACATGTTCCCATCATATGCCATCAACCAAACGTTCCCATCATGTACCATCAACCAGATGACCCCATCATGTACCATCAACCAAAATTTCTCATCATGTACCATCACCCAAATGTTCCCATCATGTACCATCACTCAAATGTTCCCATCATGTACCATCAACAAAATGTTCCCATCATGTACCATTAACTAGATGTTCCCATCTTGTACCATCAAACAAATTTTCCAATCATGTACTACAAACCAAATGTTCCCATCATGTGCCATCAACTAAATGTTTCCATCGAGTACCATCAACTAGATGTTCCCATCATGTACCATCAATCAAATATTCCCATCATGTTCACATCAACCAGATGTTCCCATCATGTTCACATCACCCAAATGTTCCCATCAAGTACCATCACCCAAATGTTCCCATCATATACCATCACCAAAATGTTCCCATCATATACCGTCAGCCAGATGTTCCCATCATGTACCATCAGCCAGATGTTCCTATCATGTTCCCGTTAACCAGATGTTCCCAACATGTTCCCGTCTACCAGATGTTACCATCATGTTCACATCACCCAAATGTTCCCATCATGTACCATCACCCAAATGTTCCCATCATATACCATCACAAAAATGTTCCCATCATATACCATCACCAAAATGTTCCCATCATATACCATCACCCAAATGTTCCCATCAGGTACCATCAGTCAGATGTTCCCATCATGTACCATCAACTAGATGTTTCCATTAAGAACCATCATCCAAATGTTCCTATCATGAACCATCAACCAAAAGTTCCCATCGTGTACCATCACCCAGATGTTCCCATCATGTACCATCACCAAAATGTTCCCATCATGTACCATCAACTAGATGTTCCCATCATGAACCATCAACGAAATTTTCACATCATTTACCACAAACCACATGTTCCCATCATGTGCCATCAACTAAATGTTTCCACCGAGTACCATCAACTAGATGTTCCCATCATGTACCATCAACCAGATGTTCCCATCATGTTCACATCAACCAAATCTTCTCATCATATTCCCGTCAACCAGATGTTCCCATCATGTTGCCATCAACCAGATGTTCCCATCATGTTCCCGTCAACCAGATGTTCCCATCATGTTCCCGTCAACTAGATGTTCCCATCATGTTCCTGTCAAACAGATGTTCCCATCATGTTCCCATCAACCAGATGTCCCCATCATGTTCCCGTCAACCAGATGTTCCCATCATGCTCCCGTCAACCAGATGTTCCCATCAAGTACCATCAACCAGGTGTTCCCATCATGTACCATCACCCAAATGTTCCCATCATGTTCACATCAACCAACTGTTCCCATCATTTTCCCGTCAACCAGATGTTCCCATCATGGTCCCGTCAACCAGATGTTCCCATCATGTTCACATCGCCTAAATGTTCCCATAATGTTCCCGTCAACCAGATGTTCCCATCATGTACCATCGCTCAAATGTTCCCATCATGTACCATCAACCAGATGTTCTCATCATGTTCCTGTCAATTAAATGTTCCCATCATGTTCACATCAACCAGATGTTCCCATCATGTTCCCGTCAACGAGATGTTCCCATCATGTTCCCGTCAACCAGATGTTCCCATCATGTTCCCGTCAACCAGATGTTCCCATCATGTTCCCGTCAACCAGATGTACCCATCATGTTCACATCACCTAAATGTTCCCATCATGTTCCCGTCAACGAGATGTTCCATCATGTACCATCACCCAAATGTTCCCATCATGTACCATCAACCAGAATTTCCCATCATGTTCCCGTCAACCAGATGTTCCCATCATGTCCCGTCAACCAGATGTTCCCATCATGTTCACATCACCCACATGTTCCCATCATGTACCATCAACCAGATATTCCCATCATGTTCACATCACCCAAATATTCCCATCATGTACCATCAACCAGATGTTCCCATCATGTTCCCGTCAACCAGATGTTCCCATCATGTTCCCGTCAACCAGATGTTCCCATCAAGAACCATCATCGAAATGTTCCCATCATATGCCATCAACCAAACGTTCCCATCATGTACCATCAACCAGATGACCCCATCATGTACCATCAACCAAAATTTCTCATCATGTACCATCACCCAAATGTTCCCATCATGTACCATCACTCAAATGTTCCCATCATGTACCATCAACCAGGTGTTCCCATCATGTACCATCACCCAAATGTTCCCATCATGTTCACATCAACCAAATGTTCCCATCATTTTCCCGTCAACCAGATGTTCCCATCATGGTCCCATCAACCAGATGTTCCCATCATGTTCACATCGCCTAGATGTTAATATAATGTTCCCGTCAACCAGATGTTCCCATCATGTACCATCGCCCAAATGTTCCCATCATGTACCATCAACCAGATGTTCTCATCATGTTCCTGTCAACCAAATGTTCCCATCATGTTCACATCAACCAGATGTTCCCATCATGTTCCTGTCAACGAGATGTTCCCATCATGTTCCCGTCAACCAGATGTTCCCATCATGTTCCCGTCAACCAGATGTTCCCATCATATACACATCACCTAAATGTTCCCATCATGTTCCCGTCAACGAGATGTTCCATCATGTACCATCACCCAAATGTTCCCATCATGTACCATCAACCAGAATTTCCCATCATGTTCCCGTCAACCAAATGTTCCCATCATGTTCACATCAACCAGATGTTCCCATCATGTTACCGTCAACCAGATGTTCCCATTATGTTCCCGTCATCCAGATGTTCCCATCATGTTCCCGTCAACCAGATGTTCCCATCATGTTCCCGTCAACCAGATGTTCCCATCATCTTCACATCACCCACATGTTCCCATCATGTACCATCAACCAGATATTCCCATCATGTTCACATCACCCAAATGTTCCCATCATGTACCATCAACCAGATGTTCCCATCATGTTCCCGTCAACCAGATGTTCCCATCATGTTCCCGTCAACCATATGTTCCCATCAAGAACCATCATCCACATGTTCCCATCATATGCCATCAACCAAACGTTCCCATCATGTACCATCAACCAGATGACCCCATCATGTACCATCAACCAAAATTTCTCATCATGTACCATCACCCAAATTTTCCCATCATGTACCATCACTCAAATGTTCCCATCATGTACCATCAACAAAATGTTCCCATCATGTACCATTAACTAGATGTTCCCATCTTGTACCATCAAACAAATTTTCCAATCATGTACTACAAACCAAATGTTCCCATCATGTGCCATCAACTAAATGTTTCCATCGAGTACCATCAACTAGATGTTCCCATCATGTACCATCAATCAAATATTCCCATCATGTTCACATCAACCAGATGTTCCCATCATGTTCACATCACCCAAATGTTCCCATCAAGTACCATCACCCAAATGTTCCCATCATATACCATCACCAAAATGTTCCCATCATATACCATCACCAAAATGTTCCCATCATATACCGTCAGCCAGATGTTCCCATCATGTACCATCAGCCAGATGTTCCTATCATGTTCCCGTTAACCAGATGTTCCCAACATGTTCCCGTCTACCAGATGTTACCATCATGTTCACATCACCCAAATGTTCCCATCATGTACCATCACCCAAATGTTCCCATCATATACCATCACAAAAATGTTCCCATCATATACCATCACCAAAATGTTCCCATCATATACCATCACCCAAATGTTCCCATCAGGTACCATCAGTCAGATGTTCCCATCATGTACCATCAACTAGATGTTTCCATTAAGAACCATCATCCAAATGTTCCTATCATGAACCATCAACCAAAAGTTCCCATCATGTACCATCAACCAGATGTTCCCATCATGTACCATCACCAAAATGTTCCCATCATGTACCATCAACTAGATGTTCCCATCATGAACCATCAACGAAATTTTCACATCATTTACCACAAACCACATGTTCCAATCATGTGCCATCAACTAAATGTTTCCACCGAGTACCATCAACTAGATGTTCCCATCTTGTACCATCAACCAGATGTTCCCATCATGTTCACATCAACCAAATCTTCTCATCATATTCCCGTCAACCAGATGTTCCCATCATGTTGCCATCAACCAGATGTTCCCATCATGTTCCCGTCAACCAGATGTTCCCATCATGTTCCCGTCAACCAGATGTTCCCATCATGTTCCTGTCAAACAGATGTTCCCATCATGTTCCCATCAACCAGATGTCCCCATCATGTTCCCGTCAACCAGATGTTCCCATCATGCTCCCGTCAACCAGATGTTCCCATCATGTACCATCAACCAGGTGTTCCCATCATGTACCATCACCCAAATGTTCCCATCATGTTCACATCAACCAACTGTTCCCATCATTTTCCCGTCAACCAGATGTTCCCATCATGGTCCCGTCAACCAGATGTTCCCATCATGTTCACATCGCCTAAATGTTCCCATAATGTTCCCGTCAACCAGATGTTCCCATCATGTACCATCGCTCAAATGTTCCCATCATGTACCATCAACCAGATGTTCTCATCATGTTCCTGTCAATTAAATGTTCCCATCATGTTCACATCAACCAGATGTTCCCATCATGTTCCCGTCAACGAGATGTCCCCATCATGTTCCCGTCAACCAGATGTTCCCATCATGTTCCCGTCAACCAGATGTTCCCATCATGTTCCTGTCAACCAGATGTACCCATCATGTTCAGATCACCTAAATGTTCCCATCATGTTCCCGTCAACGAGATGTTCCATCATGTACCATCACCCAAATGTTCCCATCATGTACCATCAACCAGAATTTCCCATCATGTTCCCGTCAACCAGATGTTCCCATTATGTTTCCGTCAACCAGATGTTCCCATCATGTTCCCGTCAACCAGATGTTCCCATCATGTTCCCCGTCAACCAGATGTTCCCATCATGTTCACATCACCGACATTTTCCCATCATGTACCATCAACCATATGTTCCCATCATGTTCACATCACCCAAATGTTTCCATCATGTACCATCAACCAGATGTTCCCATCATGTTCCCGTCACCCAGATGTTCCCATCATGTTCCCGTCAACCAAGTGTTCCCATCATGTACCATCAAACGAAATAGATGATTAATGTAATTAGAAAGAGAACGTTAACAGAGGATGGCTAACAAATGATGAACATACAAGGCCAAGTTGTCATTATGCTTCTCAGAACGGGACACAGTCGACCCGGCAGCCACATGTACACGAAAGTCCACATTGGCAACACAGCCATGTGTACATGTGTACATGTGTACATGCATCTAAGAAATAGAGAATATTCTTGAGGATTGATATGAATGTGACATGTTGGGAATACATTTGCTCAGAGAAAATATAGCGGAAGAAAAGTCGACGTACATCAGTACGAACAAAAGAACACCGTCCAGTTTCTAGACAAGACAAAACATGACATATAAGCATTTTTCAGGACCTCTTTACCAGTAACAGAAGAATCTAAGTTATAGACACACAGACATTTATGTATAAACGCTATTCATGATATCTGAACGAGTTACAGAACACAGTCAGACAGGCAAGACAAAACCTCAGATTAAAACATGTTTCATGGGATCTAAATAATAATATTTTAAAAAATAAATCTCGACAGAGGATGGCATTTGGTGGCTTGGAAAATTCGACAGAGGATGACATTTGAGGGCTTGGAAAATTCGACAGAGGATGACATTTGATGGCTTGGAAATACAGATGGAATTATCTCTTATAAAAACGTGCTTCGCTGTCGTATGCACAGCCTCTGTCTTCGAGGGATGTTTTTCAGGTGATCAATACGCGTATGGAGACGTTTGCGGTGACAATAGATCCTGAGCATGCTTACAATAGGGTGTCCTTAGATGTCTTGATGGAGAAACTGTTAAATCGTGCAGTAGATCCTTTTGTCGTGCGGTGGGTTGGTGCGGCCCCGATGCACAGATAGTAGTTCTTAAGTATGGTAACTGAGTATTGGTACCAACGATTATTAGTCCTGGTCTGCCACACGGATTGCCTCTATCTCCAGGATTTTTCAAAGTATGCACACTACATGCACAGTGTTGGCATAACGATGTCGTACACTGATGACATCCTCGTGTATAGGCAAGGCAGATATCGAGGCTAGTGCGTCTTGGAACAACAGGAGAAGCTGAACCGACTGATGAATTAGTGTCGAGATAGGGGAGCAGTGGTGAATCCTTCTAAAGCATTCGTAACGTGGTTTTCTTTAAACAATCACCCATTCCACATGTTTTGTTGGCCGGGAAAAGTTGAGAAAGAATCAGCACAATAAGATTTCTGGGTGTGTTTTTTTATAAATGTCTGGGTTTCAGGGAACATGTTGACCACGTTATCATACGGGCAGGCAAGGGCTTAGCAGCAATGAAGGTTATGGTTTCTGCACAGTGTGAGTAGAGATTGTTATTTCTTTTGTACCAGGGTTTGGTGGTGGCTGTGGTAGAATATGCACAGGCAATTCTGACTCTTAGCCACTCAGATCGAAAGACTGGATAGAATCCAGAATGCAGCAATGTGTATCATACGTAGGTGCACAAGAGGCACATCGACAAGAGCTATGCGGTACCTACTTGACTGTCCAACACAGAGCACATATTACAGTATTGTCCTGCACGGGCATACCTTGAAATACATGCAGATAAGGAACACCATACCCAATGCATTACGAAATACAGAAAGTTAAAGGCAGTAGACTCAAGAGAGGAAGGTCGTGGATGGGAAGTGTTGACGATGGCATACAAAGTGTGTGCATATTTCAAGATGTGGCAGTGCGGAATAGATATGTATACCCACAGATATGGAAACTTGTTTGAGAATAGTAATATCACATCGCAGGGAATACATAATATAGTGTCACACAGCTGTGGAAGATGAGGTGCAGGCTTTGGTTAGTGAAATTACCAAAGAGGAGTATGTGATTATATAAACTGTTGGATCTGTGATTAGACATGTTTGCGGTGCTATGGTTTTCACAGTTCAGTGCGCAGGTAAACGATCAGGGAGGACAGTGGGGACTTTGCTGTTACTATGATTAGCATGACCATGGAGATTATGGCAGTGTCCAGAGCATTTGAGTGGGTAGGCACACAGAAGGTAACGCAGTTCTGCATCTTGAGTGACTCTATGAGTATGATTAAGAAGGTACAAGTGTGTCCGTTTGCGAATATTGAATTGAGACCTTGATTAAGGCGAGGCTGAAAGTGGTTACATTTATTTCACTGCCGGGGCATGTGGGGCTTCCAGGAAGTGAAAGAGTAGATACATTGGCGTCATTCGTGAATGTGGTACTTTGTGATGGGACAATGGATTGAGCTGACGTTTTCAAATCCTTAAGAGATATAGCACGCGTGAGTGAGACTAATGTGGATAATGATTCCTTTCCAATGGCTAGAATTAAAGATCAGGGATTGAAATGTGGTGTTGCTAGAGGTGAACATTTTGAAGAGTGCAGAAAGATGATGGTCAACTAGCATAGGACCGGCACTGTCAGCAGAAGTGTAATGGCGGATACACTCAAGGAGAGATTGGATAAACTGTGGACGTGTCCAGTTTGCAGTGATGATGATCCGGCTACTAACTAAATAGCTAACCATCTAACTAAGAGCACCGCCAGTTTTGTCGCAATAAATCTGTCCTGCAACAGCTCATTTTTCTGTCACAATATAGTGGATTACCCTGCAAACAGCTGTGCCATGAATGACGAGCATGAAAAAAAGAGTTAAGAAGCTTCAAAAATCTCCTGCAAATCTACATCAACGTATTCTGCTATTTCAGCATCAGTAAGAGACTCGGGTTCCTATATTTTATATGCACGTTCATCATTTCTATGCAGTAGCCCTTACCTTGAATGTATCGCTAATAATCAAGAACACACACGATACTGACAATGTCCTACTTACTTGTTATTATCATCAACTTGGAAAATGTGGGTTGTATTGGTTGATGTAATATTTTACACCAGTTACATGCTAACGTCATGAGACATATTGTTGATTGTTACAGATAAGCAAGTTATGTTATATTTGAAAATACTGCTCCGATTGTTTTATTGTATAGAAATACACACACCCACAAATGTAACTCTATTTCAGAAGAGGTGGATGACTTCACTGTATTGAAGCGTGTATATATATATATATATATATATATATATATATATATATATATATATATATATATATATATATATATATATATATATATATATATATATATATATATATATATATATATATATATGTGTGTGTGTGTGTGTGTTCGCATGTGTGCGTGTGTGTGTATATATTACAATGATGATGCAATGTAGTGAGAATGTAACACATAGTTATTTAACCATTCACATGCAACAATATATTAAATCAATATATTACATCAATATGTTATATCAATATATTTCGCCAGTGTATTTCATTAATATATTACATGAATATGTTACAGCAGTATGTTTCTTCACTATATTACATTAATATGTTAAAATAATATTTTACATCAATATGTTATATCAATATGTTACATCAATATGTTACACCAGTATATTGTATCAATATCTTACACACATAATTACACAAATTAGTCTTAATGTAGTATGCCGCAATGGAACATTTGGAAGTGAATGTTTGTTAAACTGCTCAGAGCACTGTGCTGATATTTGCAACCCTGAGACCGGACACTGCGGATGCAAAGATGGATTCGCCGGATTTCAGTGTACAGGTTCGGTTTGTATATGTGTATCACGTAGACAATGCTATCTGATATGTAGTTATAAGTGTATCACGTTGATACTGCCATATGATATTTATTTATATGTGTATCACGTTTACACTGCCATATGCCATTTGATGATTACAATTCTTGTTTGCTTTAATTATGAATCCAGTTTTATTGAAATGTCTAAGTGGATAGCAAAGAAACCATAGACGATCTGTCTGTGCACCAGACACGTTGTATATATCAGTTTACCATTCATGAAGTTCCTTTCTGTGCACCACCCATGTTGTGAACGCTTGCTTATCGCAGATGGCACTGTTATCTGGGTGACAGTTATGGTATGTGTGTCACGTCTGGTTGCTATAGATGACGTTTCTGTCATGGTACATACACGCAATCCGACTGTTAACAATGTAGGAAACATATAACTAAGCCCTATAGAGGGCGTGTATGCCTGAGTTTGTTGTTCGTCCATCACAAGTGATGATGACCATTTGTTACATCCACTTTTGAAAATTCAATTTTAGTTATGTCCTTGATTATGAGTTCGTAGATTGCTAATGAGCCCTATTCGAGCTGTAAATGTCCTTGGACAGTTCGGACATGGAATGACGACTGTAGACGGATCTTGGTCTATCCGTGACTTTCTAGCTGCTCTCCGCTGTTGAGCTGCTGCATTTCTCTTCTTTTCACAAGATGATGTGCTCTTTTTTATTTTAGAACGCCATGTAGATCTATTTTGTGCAAGTTCTGCTCATGTATCGTGGTCTATTTCAAAGGCTTTCAGTGAGTTCTTTAACGAGTCCTTGTAGCACTTCCTTTGGCCACCTTGAGATCGTATACCCTTCTCTAGCTCACCATAGAGAAGTATCTTTGGCAGACGATGGTCTGGCATACGCACCAAATGACCTGCCCAACGAATCTGTGCCTGTATCAGGATCGTTTCAATGCTTGGGATACCAGCTCTATCAAGGACAGTGGTATCTGCAATCTTGTCTTGTCATCTGATGTTCATAACTTTATGCCAGAGTAATAAAGAGGGCGTGTGTCAGTACTATAGAGTGAGTGTAAAAGTACCATAGAGTGAGTGTAAAAGTACTATAGAGTGAGTGTACAAATACCATAGACGATTGTACAAGTACCATAGAGTGAGTGTAAAAGTACTATAGAGTGAGTGTACACGTACCATAGATTGAGTGTAAAAGTACCATAGATGAGTGTACAAGTACCATAGTGTGAATGTACAAGTACCATAGTGTGAGTGTAAAAGTACCATATTGTGAGTGTACAATTACCATAGATGAGTGTACAAGTACCATAGATGAATGTACAAGTACCATAGTGTGAGTGTGCAACTATTATAGAGTGATTGTAAAAGTACCATAGATGAGTGTACACGTACGATAGCGTGAGTGTACACGTACCATAACGTGAGCGTACAAGTACCATAGATGAGTGTACAAGTACCATAGATGAGTGTAAACGTACGATAGAGTGAGCGTACACGTACCATAGCGTGAGCGTACAAGTACCATAGCGTGAGTGTACAAGTACCATACCGTGAGCGCACAAGTACCATAGCGTGAGTGTACAAGTACCATAGAAGTCGTGTATTAGTACAATACACAGGTTTTTTCTTTCTTTTAGCGCTATATAGGGTGTGTTTAAGTTATATAGATGGCGTTAATGTCTAAGTACCATACAGTGCGTATATCTAAGCACTATATCGGACATGTATATCTGAGCACTATATCGGGCAAGTATGTCTGAGTACTATAGCAGCGCATATGCTTGAGTACTATTGTAGAGTAGTATGTCTGAGTAATATTATAGCGAGCGCGCATGTCTGAGTACCATATAGGTCGTGTTTGTCTGAGTACCATATAGGTCGTGTATGTCTGAGTACCATATATGTCGTGTATGTCTGAGTACCATATAGGTCGTGTATGTCTGAGTACCATATATGTCGTGTATGTCTGAGTACCATATAGGTCGTGTATGTCTGAGTACCATATAGGTCGTGTATGTCTGAGTACCATATAGGTCGTGTATGTCTGAGTACCATATATGTCGTGTATGTCTGAGTACCATATAGGTCGTGTATGTCTGAGTACCATATAGGTCGTGTATGTCTGAGTACCATATAGGTCGTGTATGTCTGAGTACCATATATGTCGTGTATGTCTGAGTACCATATATGTCGTGTATGTCTGAGTACCATATATGTCGTGTATGTCTGAGTACCATATATGTCGTGTATGTCTGAGTACCATATATGTCGTGTATGTCTGAGTACCATATAGGTCGTGTATGTCTGAGTACCATATATGTCGTGTATGTCTGAGTACCATATATGTCGTGTATGTCTGAGTACCATATAGGTCGTGTATGTCTGAGTACCATATATGTCGTGTATGTCTGAGTACCATATAGGTCGTGTATGTCTGAGTACCATATAGGTCGTGTATGTCTGAGTACCATATAGGTCGTGTATGTCTGAGTACCATATATGTCGTGTATGTCTGAGTACCATATAGGTCGTGTATGTCTGAGTACCATATAGGTCGTGTATGTCTGAGTACCATATAGGTCGTGTATGTCTGAGTACCATATAGGTCGTGTATGTCTGAGTACCATATATGTCGTGTATGTCTGAGTACCATATATGTCGTGTATGTCTGAGTACCATATATGTCGTGTATGTCTGAGTACCATATATGTCGTGTATGTCTGAGTACCATATATGTCGTGTATGTCTGAGTACCATATAGGTCGTGTATGTCTGAGTACCATATATGTCGTGTATGTCTGAGTACCATATATGTCGTGTATGTCTGAGTACCATATAGGTCGTGTATGTCTGAGTACCATATATGTCGTGTATGTCTGAGTACCATATAGGTCGTGTATGTCTGAGTACCATATATGTCGTGTATGTCTGAGTACCATATATGTCGTGTATGTCTGAGTACCATATAGGTCGTGTATGTCTGAGTACCATGTATGTCGTGTATGTCTGAGTACCATATATGTCGTGTATGTCTGAGTACCATATAGGTCGTGTATGTCTGAGTACCATATATGTCGTGTATGTCTGAGTACCATATATGTCGTGTATGTCTGAGTACCATATATGTCGTGTATGTCTGAGTACCATATAGGTCGTGTATGTCTGAGTACCATGTATGTCGTGTATGTCTGAGTACCATATATGTCGTGTATGTCTGAGTACCATATAGGTCGTGTATGTCTGAGTACCATATATGTCGTGTATGTCTGAGTACCATATAGGTCGTGTATGTCTGAGTACCATATATGTCGTGTATGTCTGAGTACCATATAGGTCGTGTATGTCTGAGTACCATATAGGTCGTGTATGTCTGAGTACCATATATGTCGTGTATGTCTGAGTACCATATAGGTCGTGTATGTCTGAGTACCATATAGGTCGTGTATGTCTGAGTACCATATAGGTCGTGTATGTCTGAGTACCATATAGGTCGTGTATGTCTGAGTACCATATATGTCGTGTATGTCTGAGTACCATATATGTCGTGTATGTCTGAGTACCATATATGTCGTGTATGTCTGAGTACCATATATGTCGTGTATGTCTGAGTACCATATATGTCGTGTATGTCTGAGTACCATATAGGTCGTGTATGTCTGAGTACCATATATGTCGTGTATGTCTGAGTACCATATATGTCGTGTATGTCTGAGTACCATATAGGTCGTGTATGTCTGAGTACCATATATGTCGTGTATGTCTGAGTACCATATAGGTCGTGTATGTCTGAGTACCATATATGTCGTGTATGTCTGAGTACCATATATGTCGTGTATGTCTGAGTACCATATAGGTCGTGTATGTCTGAGTACCATGTATGTCGTGTATGTCTGAGTACCATATATGTCGTGTATGTCTGAGTACCATATAGGTCGTGTATGTCTGAGTACCATATATGTCGTGTATGTCTGAGTACCATATATGTCGTGTATGTCTGAGTACCATATATGTCGTGTATGTCTGAGTACCATATAGGTCGTGTATGTCTGAGTACCATGTATGTCGTGTATGTCTGAGTACCATATATGTCGTGTATGTCTGAGTACCATATAGGTCGTGTATGTCTGAGTACCATATAGGTCGTGTATGTCTGAGTACCATATAGGTCGTGTATGTCTGAGTACCATATATGTCGTGTATGTCTGAGTACCATATAGGTCGTGTATGTCTGAGTACCATATAGGTCGTGTATGTCTGAGTACCATATAGGTCGTGTATGTCTGAGTACCATATATGTCGTGTATGTCTGAGTACCATATATGTCGTGTATGTCTGAGTACCATATATGTCGTGTATGTCTGAGTACCATATATGTCGTGTATGTCTGAGTACCATATATGTCGTGTATGTCTGAGTACCATATAGGTCGTGTATGTCTGAGTACCATATATGTCGTGTATGTCTGAGTACCATATATGTCGTGTATGTCTGAGTACCATATAGGTCGTGTATGTCTGAGTACCATATATGTCGTGTATGTCTGAGTACCATATAGGTCGTGTATGTCTGAGTACCATATAGGTCGTGTATGTCTGAGTACCATATAGGTCGTGTATGTCTGAGTACCATATATGTCGTGTATGTCTGAGTACCATATAGGTCGTGTATGTCTGAGTACCATATAGGTCGTGTATGTCTGAGTACCATATAGGTCGTGTATGTCTGAGTACCATATAGGTCGTGTATGTCTGAGTACCATATATGTCGTGTATGTCTGAGTACCATATATGTCGTGTATGTCTGAGTACCATATATGTCGTGTATGTCTGAGTACCATATATGTCGTGTATGTCTGAGTACCATATATGTCGTGTATGTCTGAGTACCATATAGGTCGTGTATGTCTGAGTACCATATATGTCGTGTATGTCTGAGTACCATATATGTCGTGTATGTCTGAGTACCATATAGGTCGTGTATGTCTGAGTACCATATATGTCGTGTATGTCTGAGTACCATATAGGTCGTGTATGTCTGAGTACCATATATGTCGTGTATGTCTGAGTACCATATATGTCGTGTATGTCTGAGTACCATATAGGTCGTGTATGTCTGAGTACCATGTATGTCGTGTATGTCTGAGTACCATATATGTCGTGTATGTCTGAGTACCATATAGGTCGTGTATGTCTGAGTACCATATATGTCGTGTATGTCTGAGTACCATATATGTCGTGTATGTCTGAGTACCATATATGTCGTGTATGTCTGAGTACCATATAGGTCGTGTATGTCTGAGTACCATGTATGTCGTGTATGTCTGAGTACCATATATGTCGTGTATGTCTGAGTACCATATAGGTCGTGTATGTCTGAGTACCATATATGTCGTGTATGTCTGAGTACCATATAGGTCGTGTATGTCTGAGTACCATATATGTCGTGTATGTCTGAGTACCATATAGGTCGTGTATGTCTGAGTACCATATAGGTCGTGTATGTCTGAGTACCATATATGTCGTGTATGTCTGAGTACCATATAGGTCGTGTATGTCTGAGTACCATATAGGTCGTGTATGTCTGAGTACCATATAGGTCGTGTATGTCTGAGTACCATATAGGTCGTGTATGTCTGAGTACCATATATGTCGTGTATGTCTGAGTACCATATATGTCGTGTATGTCTGAGTACCATATATGTCGTGTATGTCTGAGTACCATATATGTCGTGTATGTCTGAGTACCATATATGTCGTGTATGTCTGAGTACCATATAGGTCGTGTATGTCTGAGTACCATATATGTCGTGTATGTCTGAGTACCATATATGTCGTGTATGTCTGAGTACCATATAGGTCGTGTATGTCTGAGTACCATATATGTCGTGTATGTCTGAGTACCATATAGGTCGTGTATGTCTGAGTACCATATATGTCGTGTATGTCTGAGTACCATATATGTCGTGTATGTCTGAGTACCATATAGGTCGTGTATGTCTGAGTACCATGTATGTCGTGTATGTCTGAGTACCATATATGTCGTGTATGTCTGAGTACCATATAGGTCGTGTATGTCTGAGTACCATATATGTCGTGTATGTCTGAGTACCATATATGTCGTGTATGTCTGAGTACCATATATGTCGTGTATGTCTGAGTACCATATAGGTCGTGTATGTCTGAGTACCATGTATGTCGTGTATGTCTGAGTACCATATATGTCGTGTATGTCTGAGTACCATATAGGTCGTGTATGTCTGAGTACCATATATGTCGTGTATGTCTGAGTACCATATATGTCGTGTATGTCTGAGTACCATATAGGTCGTGTATGTCTGAGTACCATATATGTCGTGTATGTCTGAGTACCATATATGTCGTGTATGTCTGAGTACCATATAGGTCGTGTATGTCTGAGTACCATATATGTCGTGTATGTCTGAGTACCATATATGTCGTGTATGTCTGAGTACCATATAGGTTGTGTGTATATATATATTTGTGCTGTTGAGGTCATGTATATCTAGAAAACCATAGAGAACATGAATATATAGGCACCATAGAGAACGTTAATGTATGAGTGCAATGTAGAGTGTTTGTCTGTCTGTTTGTCTGTCTGTTTGTCTGTCTGTTTGTCTGTCTGTTTGTCTGTCTGTTTGTCTGTCTGTTTGTCTGTCTGTTTGTCTGTCTGTTTGTCTGTCTGTTTGTCTGACTACTGTAGAAAGTATTAATATCTTCGTACTCTAAAGTATGGGTACCACATTAGCGTTAATGTCTAGGTACCATATTAGCGTTAATGTCTAGGTACCACATTGATCATTAATGTCTATGAACCACATTTATCATTAATGTCTAGGTACCACAATGATCGTTAATGTCTAGGTACCACTTTAGCGTTAATGTCTAGGTACCACATTGATTGTTAATGTCTAGGTACCAGATTAGCGGCAATGTCTAGGTACCACATTGATCTTTAATGCCTAATTACCACATTGAGCGTTAATGTCACGGTACCACATGGATCATTAATGTCTGGTACCACATTGATCGTTAATGTCTGGTACCACATTGATCGTTATTGTCTAGGTACCACATTGATCGTTAATGTCTAGGTACCACTTTGATTGTTAATGTCTACGGACCACAATGAACGATAATGTCTAGGTACCACATTGATCCTTAATTTAAAGTTACCACATTGATCGTTAATAGCTAGGTACCACATGTGCGTTAATGTCCAGGTACCACATTGATCGTTAATGTCTAGGTACCACATTGATCGTTAATGTCTACGTACCAGATTAGTGTTATTGTCTACGTACCACATTGGGCGTTAATGTCTAAGTGCCACATTGATAGTTAATGTCTAGGTACCACATTGATCGTTAATTTCTAGGTACCACATTGATCGTTAATGTCTAGGTGCCACATTTATCGTTAATGTCTAGGTACCACATTGATCGTTCATTTCTAGGTACCACATTGATCGTTAATGTCTAGGTACCACATTGATCGTTAATGTCTAGGTACCACATTGATCGTTAATGTCTAGGTACCACATTGATTGTTAATTTCTAGGTACCACATTGATCGTTAATGTTTAGGTGCCACATTAATCGTTAATGTCTGCGTACCATAATGAACGTTAATGTCTGAGTAGATGCATTTTTCACGTGTAAATTACATTAAGGTCGTTAATGTCTGAATAGTATACAGTGTTGGAGTTTGTTACTACTCAATCATTGTGCCATCAATCATTGTGTCATCAATCACTGTGTCATCAATCACTGTGCCATCAGTCACTGTGCCATCAGTCACTGTGCCATCAATCACTGTGCCATCAATCACTGTGCCATCAGTCACTGTGCCATCAGTCACTGTGTCATCAATAAATGTGCCATCAGTCACTGTGTCATAAATCACTGTGCCATCAGTCACTGTGCCATCAGTCACTGTGCCATCAATCAATGTGCCATCAGTCACTGTGCCATCAATCACTGTGCCATCAATCACTGTGCCATCAATCACTATGTCATCAATAAATGATTATATTATTACTATTTCACGATTCTGTAACATCAATTATTGTATTATTACTCAGTCATGATACTGTCAAGCCACTCAATGATTGAAATATCACATAATCATCCAGATGTCATAAAACATGTTGTATTACTACTCAATCATCTACTGTGATATCATTAATGTTGGTATTACTGAAGCGTGGTACTGTGATATCATTAATGTTGGTATTACTGAAGCGTGGTACTGTGATATCATTAATGTTGGTATTACTGAAGCGTGGTACTGTGATATCATTAATGTTGGTATTACTGAAGCGTGGTACTGTGATATCATTAATTTTCGTATTACTGAAGCGTGGTACTGTGATATCATTAATTTTGGTATTACTGAAGCGTGGTACTGTGATATCACTTACTAATTTTATTACCACTAAATCATGGTTTATTTCATAAATCACTGATTACAAAATTACTGAATTATGGTACTGTGTATCAGTCCCTGATTGTATTAGTACTCAATAATAGTTCTGTAATATCTTTGATTTATATAATTACTCAATCATAGTTCAGTCTTATCACTGGTTGTATTATTACTCAAATACTAGTCTTTGATATTACTGATTGCATTATTAATCAATTATAGTTCTTTGATATCAATCACTGATTGTATTGCTACCCAATCACGGTTCCTTGATATCACTCACTGATTGTATTGCTACCCAATCACGGTTCCTTGATATCACTCACTGATTGTATTGCTACCCAATCATGGTTCTGTGATATCACTGATAGTACTATGTACTACATGTTAGCATCTGTTTCGCATCTACCAATATTTAGCTCCATGTTTCGCATCTACCTAGATTGAGTTCCATGTTAACATGAGCTTCATCATGTCACTGATATTAGCTTTAGTCATTCTTAAGTTCATGTTAACATATGTGTTACTTCTCGCCATTGTTGACATGTATTTCACCCCTAGCCATTCATATTTCCATGTTAACATGTTTCATATTTAGCCATTCTTAGCTCCATGTTAACATAAAGCAGAGTTTCCATCTCTCTCCTGATATGGTTAAGTGAAGAGGGGTTTTGTTAATTGTTTTCTCAATGCTGTATAATCCTTTTTATGTAGGTGTTCCTTTTTCAACTGTGTTTGATCGTATGGTGGTATCTTCTTTCCTTTTGTGGTCCTTGTATCTCCTAAGGTTCCTCCAATATTGTTATTCTCTCTTCTGCTGTGGATGGTGATGTACACCTGAACTAGGAACCCAATACAATTTAATTAAGTTAATATAAAACTGAAATAACGGGAAAACAATGTCATGTATTCACAGGTAAGTTCTGCTTATTAAAATTCAAATAAACAATTAAAAACTTTCAATTTAAAAATATTGGTCTATCACAACAATTTAAAAAAAATACAATTCAGTTGTTCTTACCAATTGATTAACCAAAATCAGTGAAAAGTAAAAACTGCTTATCTTTTTAACCACCAGGGACCTCCCTTGGTTCTCTATGTTATATTCTATCCTGTTATAAGAAAATGACATACATAGAGGCAGATGGTATTAAGCTAACTAGATATTGGTTAACTGCTCTACGATCTAATTAGAAGATTGACTTCCTCGATGAAGGAGAATTTATTAATTATTATTCTCTTTTAATTATAATTCTTTCGACAAATCAAACTTCAATTTCTCTCTCTTCTATTGTTATGTTCACGTTATGGATCTCAGTGTCAGTAATTCACTCATTTCTATGATCGTTCTCGCAAATTATTCCCGAAATCACAATAACTCACACAACACTGATATTGACGTTCACGAGGGTTGGTGTGAGGGATCAGGATAGTTACTAATCTCAGATTCAAACGATGAAACAAACTGGTTCTACCATTGTTGATTATACCTTTTGAGGTTACTTGCTCACCTCGTCACCAATGTCTCAAAACAATAGAAATAACATAACGATAGGTTTGTGGGAGATCAACAGATATCATCGCCACAATTTCGTTGATCCTGTAGTTTGGTTGTTATGGCCACATCATTGATGATGGACGCCACTCCTGGACAGTAGTTAAATACATGTCGATATAATTATGTCTTCCATGATTCAGTGAGATACTTTATTTTCAGGTTCCTTGTAGGATTGGATCTGAAAATATACATTTCTTTATCGTAGCATTATTGACGCTAAGTTTATGGCTGTGCTACTTGTGAGGGCTGGTTGTTCTCGTCATGAGAATGTCTCTCAGATATATGGAACAGATAGTGTTCACAACTCAATCTCAATTGTTACAATAAATTGTTACTTGGTATGGACACGTTTCGGTTCAAGCACTCTTTCAATTTTAAGTAGATGTAAAATCAGTGTAGAATATATTCAGTTCAGGCACTACAAATGTGAATAAATGTGAAAACAATGCAGAACAATTTCAGTTTAGGTATTATCTCAAATCTGAGCATATATCAGTTCACTCAGTGTGGAACATATATTAGTTCACTCAGTGTGGAACATATATTAGTTCACTCAGTGTGAAACATATATTAGGTCAGGTACTTCAAATATGAATTGTTTGAGTTCATATATAACTTTAACTATGAGTAAATATAATACATTATCAAGATCTGTCTCTTGGGGGCTTCGTAATATACAAGAACTGGTTTTTATTGACGATCTTGTTACACAGAATTCTCAGCCTGAGATCAGTCTATAATCATATTTAACTTTTCCTATATCAATTCCTTGCAACAACTGGCGGGGTATCACCCTATTATCAGTCATAGGCAAGGTCTTCCTAAGCATCATATTGGAAAAACTAAATCATGCTGTTGATAAACTAATCAGAGAAGAACAAGCAGGCTTTAGATCAGCTCGCTCCTGCACAGATACATACTCTTCACAACATCATTGAAGAATCACTCACATTTTAATCCCCTCCATAATCATCTTTATTGACTTTGAAAAAGCATTTGATAGTCTACATTCGCCTACGGTATGAAATATTCTACAACAATACGGTTTTCCTACTTAAATAATGAATGTTATAAAGGCATTTTACACCAATTCACATTGTTGTGTCCAAATAAACACTGAGAGGTCTGAATGGTTCCAAGTTGTTACCGGCGTTAAACAGGGATGAATCATGTCCCCATTACTTTTCTGCTTCCCTATTGATTGAGTCATGAGAAAGAGCACTGAAAATAAGCTGACAGGAATAAAATGGATTAATAATACCGTTCTCGAAGATCCTGAATACACAGATGACCTGGCCATTTTGAGCGCAAACCATACAGATGCTCAATCTAAGTTTGACAATCTCCAACACTACTCAAGTCAGATAAGGTTGAAAATCAACACATCAAAAACTCATATACTAGATTTTACGAGATCCAACGACAACATAAAAACTCAAAATGTTCCATTATTAAAAGTCAACCATTTTACATATTTAGGCACCAATCTAGCATTGGATGGAGACTCATCAAAAGAAATTGTACACCGTATTGCCCTTGCAGCGGGTGCTTTCAATAAACTACGTAACATCTGAACGTCAAACACACTAAGAAATACCACAAAACTCAAGTTGTTTAACTCCAACATCATCCCTATTCTATCATATGGATGCGAAAGTTATAAAAGCCACACAAGTCACAGATAAGAGACTAGACCCCTTTGAAAACAAATGCCTACGTACCATTCTGAATGTTACGTTGAGTGACTTTAAATCTAACACTACTATAAGAGAGGAAAGCAAACCAACCTATATATCTTCCTTCATTAGACAAAAACGTTGGACTTACATCAGCATGTTCTCAGAATGAACAGCCTAAGAATTCCCCAGCAGTCACTATATTGGGTGCCACCTGGAGTAAGAAGAAGAGGGAGACCTAGAGAAACTCTACTAAGAACCATTAATAGAGAAGGCACGTCAATGAACCTAAACAACACGCAACAATTGAAAGACCTGGCAACACAAAGACAGAAATGGAAAGCTATGGTTTCTGCCCTATGCGCCGCCTATGGCCCTGGAGGAACATAACATAACATATCAATTCCGATGCACTCTACTTGCAAATGACAGAGTCCGTCACTAGATTTCAGTTGGTGAAAGAACAACAAATATAGTATCCTCCATAAGTTGAACAAAAACACATGATTTCTTCTGGAACAATATGACAATTATTGCAGATGATGCAGGGGTCTAACTGAAATCAAATAAACAAGAAAATGATGTGCGGGCGTCTGATAAATCACAGCCATAGAATAGCTTGACTGAAGGCTGAATGATGTCTACATTCCGGTCTCAAGATAAATCACAGCCATAGAATAGCTTGACTGAAGGCTGAATGATGTCTACATTCCGGTCTCAAGATAAATCACAGCCATAGAATAGCTTGACTGAAGGATGAATGATGTCTACTTTCCGGTCTCAAGATACAAACTGAACCAATTTCGTACTGTCCTGGTTGTATATACTGATGCGATGTTTCATGACTTTCTACTGCAGTCTGGATCATTGGTTGTAACATTCCCGCGTCAAACTATTTCGACGTGTCAAAATCTACATACCTCCAGACATACACATCATGTTTACAAGTGTCATAATCCACATACCTACATACATACACATCATGTTTACATGTATCATAATCTACATACCTCCAGACATGCAAATCATGTTTACAAGTGTCATAATCTACACCTCTCCAGACATACAAATCATGTTTACAAGTGTCATAATCTACATACCTACAGACATGCAAATCATGTTTACAAGTGTCATAATCTACATACCTCCAGACATGCAAATCATGTTTACAAGTGTCATAATCTACATATCTCCAGACATACAAATCATGTTAACAAGTGTCATAATCTACATACCTACAGACATACAAATCATGTATACAAGTGTCATAATCTACATACCTCCAGACATACAAATCATGTTTACAAGTGTCATAAACTACATACCTCCAGACGTACAAATCATGTTTACAAGTGTCATAATCTACATTCCTACAGACATACAAATCATGTTTACAAGTGTCATAATCTACATACCTCCAGGCATACAAATCATGTATACAAGTGTCATAATCTACATACCTCCAGGTATACAAATCATGTATACAAGTGTCATAATCTACATACGTACAGACATACAAATCATGTTTACAAGTGTCATAATCTACATACCTCCAGGTATACAAATCATGTATACAAGTGTCATAATCTACATACGTACAGACATACAAATCATGTATACAAGTGTCATAATCTACATACCTCCAGGTATACAAATCATGTTTACAAGTGTCATAATCTACATACCTCCAGGTATACAAATCATGTATACAAGTGTCATAATCTACATACGTACAGACATACAAATCATGTATACAAGTGTCATAATCTACATACCTCCAGACATACAAATCATGTTAACAAGTGTCATAATCTACATTCCTACAGACATACAAATCATGTATACAAGTGTCATAATCTACATACCTCCAGACATACAAATCATGTATACAAGTGTCATAATCTACATACCTCCAGACATACAAATCATGTTTACAAGTGTCATAAACTACATACCTCCAGACGTACAAATCATGTTTACAAGTGTCATAATCTACATTCCTACAGACATACAAATCATGTTTACAAGTGTCATAATCTACATACCTCCAGGCATACAAATCATGTATACAAGTGTCATAATCTACATACCTCCAGGTATACAAATCATGTATACAAGTGTCATAATCTACATACGTACAGACATACAAATCATGTTTACAAGTGTCATAATCTACATACCTCCAGGTATACAAACCATGTATACAAGTGTCATAATCTACATACGTACAGACATACAAATCATGTATACAAGTGTCATAATCTACATACCTCCAGGTATACAAATCATGTTTACAAGTGTCATAATCTACATACCTCCAGGTATACAAATCATGTATACAAGTGTCATAATCTACATACGTACAGACATACAAATCATGTATACAAGTGTCATAATCTACATACCTCCAGACATACAAATCATGTTAACAAGTGTCATAATCTACATACCTACAGACATACAAATCATGTATACAAGTGTCATAATCTACATACCTCCAGACATACAAATCATGTTTACAAGTGTCATAAACTACATACCTCCAGACGTACAAATCATGTTTACAAGTGTCATAATCTACATTCCTACAGACATACAAATCATGTTTACAAGTGTCATAATCTACATACCTCCAGGCATACAAATCATGTATACAAGTGTCATAATCTACATACCTCCAGGTATACAAATCATGTATACAAGTGTCATAATCGACATACCTACAGATATACAAATCATGTTTACAAGTGTCATAATCTACATACCTCCAGACATACAAATCATGTTTACAAGTGTCATAATCTACATACCTACAGACATACAAATCATGTTTACAAGTGTCAAAATGCAAGTTGTGTCTAGACAAATTTTAACATTCAATATTGCTCTGACCACTCAACCCCTTCTCCAATATCCAGGATTTTACATTTTGTAATCATCATCCCTGCTCCTAGTGTTTCTGTGATGCAAGTTGACATGTGACACTATCATTGCTTAGCTATTATTTTCCAACACATACACTATGTTATTTTTGTCCTCACATCATCTCAAAGTAAGTGAAGTCTGGTTCCCAACACGTGTTAGCTAATGTCAAGCAGAACCTGTTTTTATTTCATTTAAAATACACACACACAGTTTACCGGCTCCCTCCCTTCTCTCTCTGGTCTACTCTAAGTCGGGAAACTGATATTTCTCAAATTTTTCTGGCCCTAGAGGCCAACATAACATTCATTTAACAATACTGCACATAATTCAGTCGTTCCTTCTAACCAAAATTTGCTAGTAAAGTTAGTGTCCAGATCAGGCTCGCTTACATCCAAATGTTTCACCTCTAGCCATTCTTAGCTCCATGTTAACATGTGTCACCCCTATCCATTCTTAGCTCCATGTTAACATATGTGTCACCTCTACCAACATTTGATTGTAAATTATTCTAATAACAAGATGAGTGGTCACACTTATCAACGAACTGCCTTTAATGGCCAGCGGATTATTTTATTTCAACCCCAGACAATATAAGCGCCATATCTTGTACTTGACAGTATATGTATTTAACTGTAGATTCGACAATCGTAGTGACAAAGATGCATTTCGATTTTATTTTAGAGTGCCCTAATGAAAAATGGGGCAACAACTGTACAGGAATATGCCCTTCATTATGTACAGAAGGCATCTGTAATATTAATACTGGTACCTGTATCTCGTGCATCGGTGGCAGGTTGGGTGAAAATTGTGCAGGTGATGTAAATATAGGCTTGTACGTTAGCTATGTTGTACGTTAGCTATGTTGTACGTTAGCTATGTTGTACGTTAGCTATGAGTAGATTAATGTGTAAATTTATTAATGTACTAATTTATTTGCCTGCTATTATATATTGTATCTACATACCATTATACGAATGTTGGCGGTACATATATATACATCAATGAAAAATACATGTGAAATACATACATCAATGAAACACACATGTGAAATACATACATCAATGAAACACGCATGTGAAATATAACTCTGGTGTTTGTCTACGTTGCAATTATAAATGAAGGTATAGTCAATAATCTGGAGATGAAGAGGAGATGAACGCCACTAGTTAAAACTTTCGCTAACAAAAATAGTGCACAATAAATTTAAAAAGAAAATGCAGACGTATGCAGGTCTGTTGGCGCAAATCTCTTTCAATAAACGACGAAAGATTGCACCATTTCGACATGTAAGTCGACACTATTACTTGTCAAAGGGGATACGACATGGAACTAGCGAGGGTTGAAGAAGCAGGCGTGACAAAGAACGTTTGCTTCCTGATTAGGAACAAGCTCACATTACTGGGCGCATTCCATACATGTTTTTCTTGCTGTCCGTCATACAAGAGTGTGTACTCTCATTGCCCCTGTCATTTACTGTTTACGCTGTTTTCTAATCTTTCCGAAGAGGGAGCACTTACTCCCATCGCATGTAGCATCTGCCATTTCAACCATTATTTGAATATATACATTGTCTCGTTCGAACCCCTTCTCGACTTCTCGTAGGACATCCATGACTGCTCTAATCAATTCAATCATGTCTCTTCTTATCTTGGTGCTGTTCACTAAGGCTTTGCCAACCAACACGTCGTCTCTTTTGTTTCATCTGACCCCAGTATGACATGGACAGTAGATCCGTGTAAAGCTGTGTGCGTTGTTCAGCAGAGTGACCCATTCATTTCTGATCATACACTATTATAACTCACGCAGCATACTTTGAGAGTCTGATAGAGTAACTGAGTCTGTTGGTGATTGCATCGCCAGTCAAGTGAGAGCTGCTGTCACCGCTTTTATTTCCATTCTCATACTCGATGTTGTAGTGGGGCGCGCAGCTGATTTCTCAGCTAATTTCTTGCCATTTTGGTAGGCCATGAAACCCCAACAGCACATGTTTTTCCTTGCGTTACTGAGCTGTCTGTGTAAATTATCGTGTTGTGTGGATTCGAGTGCAGCAGTATGAATTCTTGAAACATTCCCTCTGTTCTGTTGGCAGCCCAGTCGTGGCACTCTCTTCCCATCTGTATCACAACTGTTGTCAATAACTTTCTCTCTTTGCCGAATGTCACCCATTCACAGCCTCTTCCGACTTCCTCCAGCTCACAAACTCTTAGTAGGGTATCTTCAGCTTCTGACATACAAGGCCTTCCTCTCTTGATACGCCTCCCTTTGTTGATGTCTAGAGATCGGAGATATTTTATGTTTTGCTTTGAGCTCGGTAGGCCAGGAGAAACCTCATGGCAGCGATTGGTGTATCTCTTGTGCATCCTAGGACATATCGCATTGTATTGTTTTGAACTCTCTCAAGTCTATCCAGCTGTGTTGCGGCAGTGTAAGTAAACATAAACCATATTCCACCGCAAATAATACCACTGAAAAAAAAGAAATAGTACCATCATCTGAAAAAAGGGTACATTTCGGCATCTCTGCAGATGCCATGATTTTGACTGACACCTTTTTAGCTTTCTGAATGATATTGTCCAAATATTTCTAGAAAATATACTTCTATCAAACGTGGTGCCTATATATTTCATAGTCTGCTACCTGCCAATGTTCATGCCCATACAGGTGGCTGCTGGTACTGTTTTGTGACTATTTTGTTGTTCAGCGAGAACCAGACGATGTTTGCTGTGGTGTGATTTATGACTGCCTTGTATTCAGTGCACCTAGAGACAACATGTCTAGATTACTATGGATGCCATCAATCGCGGCTCTTCTGTTTCTGAAATGCTCGTACAGGAAAATATCGTCTGCATATGTTAATATCCTGCGCGATCGAACCTCCTGAAACTGTGGCTATTTTGTATGTGTAGATGGTAAAGAATACAGCTGATAGTGCCGATCGATGTGGCAATATTGGTGCTATAGTTCTGATCTCTGATGTCCAGGATCTCAATCTCAGAGCCACACGTCTGGACATGAGCACCATTGGTATTCATCGAATTATCCACGAGTCGAAACTAAGTTCACTTAGCAATTGTATCAACTGGCCAAAGCTGGCTCTGTTGTAAGGATCGTCTGGGTCGACGTTGCGATCACTGTTTCCTCATCGTGATTCTTTATTAGAAAACTGGCCTCATAGAACGTCGGCCATTTCCATAAGTGCTCCTCCCTCTGTTCCAGCAGCCGTTCGACTCGATGTTGTTTCTAGTCCCATGCAGCTGAAACAGACGTCGACATCAGGGCACAACTATGGCCCTTGTTTCTTCATTTACCCGAAAGCCCTCAAAGATGTCATAGACGAGGATTCCCGCATGTGTGATCGTTTCTCTTATCGGTCTGTATGAAGCTAGAGTGTCAGGAAGTAAGCCTCTATTTTCCAAATCTAAGACAAGTCTTCTAGAGTTTATCCTCTCCAGCACCCTGCCGTGAACATGTTGTAAGATACCCCTAGATGTGGGTGGTGTCTGTGCATGTCATTTCCAAGGTGATATGGTAGCTGTGTAGCCTCTCTTTTGGTACGCGTCTTGTTTTCAAACTTGTGTTGAAATCATCAATAATTGTTTTTAACCGGTCGTCTGCAATATCTTTCAGGAGGCTGTAGCGTATTACGTCGCGTCCTGGTGCACAACATGATATATCCTTTACATCTTCCAACGAGACCACTTCCGCATCAGCGACATCTCTTGTTACCAGTGATGTTGTTAAAGTGAATATAATAGTCTTGCGCTCATCAACATTGTTCTGATCTGATTATTGGAGATATCTGCTGAAGAAAACGCTGCCCATCTGTGGTCAGCATAACCGCGACTTCTCCTTCAAGCACAAGTTTAATTTTGAGTCAGTATTTTGATTCATTGACTTGTATAATTTCCACGATATTATTATATTACTGTATATATATATATATGTTACAGGATAAGATATTCTAAATCATGTTTACTGTTTACTTGATGACATGAACACATCCAACATATAATCATGTTTACTGTTTGCTTGATGACATGAACACATCCAACATATAATCATGTTTACTGTTTGCTTGATGACATGAACACATCCAACATATAATCATGTTTACTGTTTGCTTGATGACATGAACACATCCAACATATAATCATGTTTACTGTTTTCATGATGACATGAACACATCCAACATATAATCATGTTTACTGTTTGCTTGATGACATGAACACATCCAACATATAATCATGTTTACTGTTTGCTTGATGACATGAACACATCCAACATATAATCATGTTTACTGTTTGCTTGATGACATGAAGACATCCAACATATAATCATGTTTACTGTTTGCTTGATGACATGAACACATCCAACATATAATCATGTTTACTGTTTGCTTGATGACATGAACACATCCAACATATAATCATGTTTACTGTTTGCTTGATGACATGAACACATCCAACATATAATCATGTTTACTGTTTTCATGATGACATGAACACATCCAACATATAATCATGTTTACTGTTTGCTTGATGACATGAACACATCCAACATATAATCATGTTTACTGTTTGCTTGATGACATGAACACATCCAACATATAATCATGTTTACTGTTTGCTTGATGACATGAAGACATCCAACATATAATCATGTTTACTGTTTGCTTGATGACATGAACACATCCAACATATAATCATGTTTACTGTTTGCTTGATGACATGAACACATCCAACATATAATCATGTTTACTGTTTGCTTGATGACATGAACACATCCAACATATAATCATGTTTACTGTTTTCATGATGACATGAACACATCCAACATATAATCATGTTTACTGTTTGCTTGATGACATGAACACATCCAACATATAATCATGTTTACTGTTTGCTTGATGACATGAACACATCCAACATATAATCATGTTTACTGTTTGCTTGATGACATGAAGACATCCAACATATAATCATGTTTACTGTTTGCTTGATGACATGAACACATCCAACATATAATCATGTTTACTGTTTGCTTGATGACATGAACACATCCAACATATAATCATGTTTACTGTTTGCTTGATGACATGAACACATCCAACATATAATCATGTTTACTGTTTGCTTGATGACATGAACACATCCAACATATAATCATGTTTACTGTTTGCTTGATGACATGAACACATCCAACATATAATCATGTTTACTGTTTGCTTGATGACATGAACACATCCAATATATAATCATGTTTACTGTTTGCTTGATGACATGAACACATCCAACATATAATTATGTTTACTGTTTGCTTGATGACATGAACACATCCAACATATAATCATGTTTACTGTTTGCTTGATGACATGAACACATCCAACATATAATCATGTTTACTGTTTGCTTGATGACATGAACACATCCAATATATAATCATGTTTACTGCTTGCTTGATGACATGAACACATCCAACATATAATTATGTTTACTGTTTGCTTGATGACATGAACACATCCAACATATAATCATGTTTACTGTTTGCTTGATGACATGAACACATCCAACATATAATCATGTTTACTGTTTGCTTGATGACATGAACAACATATATAAATAATCTCTATCACACTAAACAGATTTGATCTTGATTCAGATTGTCCGATATCTTTTTATGGCGCCAAGTGTTACACGTCTTGTTCTGATTACTGTTTGAATAAGATCTGTGACAAGGAAACTGGGAACTGTTCGGCGTGTACAAATGGCTACACAGGCCGTCAGTGTCGTTTTCGTAAGTTGTATAACACACATCACATCTTCTAGCAAGTTAATCACATATTGTAGCAAGTTAGTCACACATTGTAGCCAGTTAAACACATCTTGTATCGACTTAATTACAAATTGTATCCAGTTCATCACAGTATGTATCACATTAATTACATTTTGTAGCCAGTTAATCTCTTCATGTATCCAATTAATCAGATTGTGTAGCCAAATAATCACATCATGTAGCCAGTTAATCACAACTTGCAGTCAGTTAGTCACATCTTGTAGGTATTTAATCACAGCGTATAGACAGTTAATCGAATGGTGTACCCTGTTAATCACATCCAGTACCTAGTTAATCAAATATTGTATCCAGTTAATCACATCCTATATCCAGTTAATCAAATCGTGTATCCAGTTAATCATATCCTGTACCCATGGAACCACATCCTGTATCTAGTTAATCACATCGCGTTGCCACTTATCACATCCTGTATCTAGTTAATCACATCATGTACCCAGATAATCACATCTTGTGACCTTTTATTCATTGTTAATGTGAAACAACTCATTCTTCATTCCCAAAAATGATGTTTGCTTATTCAAAGTGTATTTTTTCTAGTGACATTACATTCCACGATAATGTCGATGTATTCACAACACTAACAATAAGTAGATCATTTCCAATATACTTGACATATAATCACACAATGATTAGGAATGGAAAAAGTATTTTCAATGACATGAGGAAAATATTAACATATAAACAAATTACAAACAAGTTAAAAATGAGATTTATAAAATGTTACATCTATTCTATATTAATGCATCGATCAGAAGCATGGACAATAAACATGATACTAGAAGGAATAAAGATTTTTGAAATGTAGATATATAGAAGAATAGGGATAACCTTAATGAAACAGAAGAAAACAAACAAAGACGTTCTGATAACACTTCGTATGAAAACAGAAGGAATTAAGAAAATGAAGATCAAACAATAAACAGTACTTTAGATACATTAAAATAAATGACACATTGTTTAAGACCTTACTTGAGGGTAAAGTCAAAGGAAAACAAGCAAGAGGAAGGCAGAGAAACAAGTGGGAGATACATTTTACAAATTGACATGTTTCAGTCTAGCAGAGTGATTCACCAAGGGAAAAGAATGGGATGTTGTTGATCCGTAACAGTTAATCGTTGTTCTTGTTCTTGTTGTTCTTGTTGTTCTTGTTGTTCTTGTTGTTGTTGAGGCGACACTTGATGAAAGTGATTAATAATTCATGCCCAAAACCAAAGCTGATGTCTACTCACACAAAATGTCTGCTCACACAAAATGTCTGCTCAAACAAAATGTCTGCTCACACAAAATGTCTGCTCACACAGAATATCTGTTCACAGAAAATGTCTGTTCATACAAAATGTCAGCTCACAAAGAATGTTTGTTCACAAATAATGTCTGCTCACACAAAATGTCTGCTCACAGACAATGTCTGCTAACACAAAATGTCTCCACACACAAAATTTCTGCTCACACAAAATGTCTGTTCATACAAAATGTCTGTTCATACAAAATGTCTGTTCATACAAAATGTCAGCTCACACAGAATGTCCATTCACACAAAATGTCTGCTCACACAAAATGTCTGCTCACAGAAAATGTCTGCTCACAGAAAATGTCTGCTCACACAAAATGTCTGCTCACACAAAATATCTGCTCACAGAAAATGTCTGCTGACAGAAAATGTCTGCTCGCACAAAATGTCTGCTCACACAAAATGTCTGTTCATACAAAATGTCTGTTCATACAAAATGTCTGCTTACACAAAATGTCTGCTGACACAAAATGTCTACTCAAACAAAATTTCTGCTCACACAAAATGTCTGCTTACGCAAAATGTCTGCTCATACAAAATGTCTCCTCACACAGAATGTCTGCTCACACAAATTGTATCCTCACACAGAATGTCTGTTCACACAAATTGTATGCTCACACAAAATGTCTGTTCACACAAAATGTCTGCTCACACAAAATGTCTGCTTACACAAAATGTCTGCTCAGACAAAATGTCTGCTCACACAAATGGTCTGCTCACACAAAATGTCTGCTCACAGAAAATGTATGTTGTATTTCCTCGTCACGTTTCATTCAATGTTAATGTCCAAGCATTGATAATGTATGTTTGTTACTCCGCAAATGAAGTCTGCTCACACAAAATGTATCCCTGCTGAACCTTACTTTATGTCTAATTACTTCGACATCACGGCTATTTCTTTCCAATTGATTATTACTGATATCTCGTTTAGAGCAAAATAATGCAAATATTTGCAAAACGACAACTAGTGTGAAACATAGAAATAAGCAAATGATGGCAAACATTCATATAGGGGAACATGGGAAAGATGTGTATAGAAATATGCAAATAGGCAACACTATATTACTGTAAAGATACATGTCTGAAAGCAAACATTTGTTGACCTTCTTGACGCGACGCAATGTTAGAGGCAGATACGCTGAGAGATGCTACTAATGTTTCAATAATTCTGGAGGATTTCTTTGTGTAAGTTTACAACTTTTGCTTTACTAGAGATTTCTACTGTATTAGTTTCTGTTGGAAGTAGCAAGCAATGGTGGAACGAGAACAAGAGGAAATAGAAAATTCTGGATTGATCAGATCAATGAATTGTATGGGGTGATTTGTTCACACTCTTCAAATGTGGAGCATAAATATTTTTGGAGATCATTCTGTACTGATGTATCCAGCTTGGCAGCGCAACTATGCCGACCGTTTACTAGTCTCATATTTGGTTGGTTGGTTGATTGGTTGGTTGGTTGGTTGGTTGATTGGTTGGTTGGTTGGTTGATTGATTGGTTGGTTGGTTGGTTGGTTGGTTGATTGGTTGGTTGGTTGGTTGATTGGTTGGTTGGTTGGTTGATTGGTTGGTTGGTTGGTTGGTTGCTGATCCAGCGGTCCATGGGCGCATGCCCTTTCACCTATTGCCCATGGTGTTTACATTACTACTCAGTCACCTAGTTCGCTTGTCTCTATTGCCCATGATGTGTACATCACTACTCAGTCACCAAGTTCGCTTGTCTCTATTGCCCATGATGTTTACATCACTACTCAGTCACCTATTTCGCTTGTCTCTATTGCTCATGATGTGAACATCACTACTCATTCACCTAGTTAACGTGTCTCTATTGCCCATGATGTGTACATCCCTACTCAGTCACATAGTTCGCTTGTATCTATTGCCCATGGTGTGTGCATCACTGCTCAGTCAACAAGTTCGCTTGTCTCTATTGCCCATGATGTGTACATCACTACTCATTCACCTAGTTCGCTTGGCTCTATTGCCCATGATGTGTACATCAATACTCAGTCACCTAGTTCGCTTGCTTATATTGCCCATGATGTGTACATCACTACTCAGTCACCAAGTTCGCTTGTCTCTATTGCTCATGATGTTTACATCACTACTCAATCACTTAGTTCGCTTGTCTCTATTGCCCATGATGTGCACATGATGTGTACATCACATTACTATTATCAAGATAACCTCCCCCCTCCACTTCTAGAAAAGAGTGATGTATGTTTTCACCAGAGACGACAGAGTCAGAGACGACAGAGACGGAGACGACAGAGTCAGAGACGACAGAGTCAAAGACGACAGTCAGAGACGACAGAGTCAGAGACGACAGAGTCAAAGACGACAGAGTGTTATTGAATGTTTCACCAGAAACGACAGAGTGCTAGCGAATGTTTCATTCTTACTTGATACATTTGTTCACAAGAAATGGACGCAGGTTTATGTACATACTCAGACTACAGAACTACACTACCGGATATATCGTAGTTCCAAATGTATAACCTAAAGAAGATGTAACGTGATGTTTCTAATATCAAAATTTAACATTTAATTAGAACGCGTTCATGAGCGAGATTGATTAGATATACTTACTAATATATCAAGTATCAAGAACTACATTACAACATAGAATACAAAAATCATTACTTTATTCAGTTACTACTATGCAATAATTGTCAGGGCAATATAGCAGAAAAAACAAAAACATCAGAAGGAAACTGAAACAAGCACAAGAGGTGTTGCTAGAGGAACAATGCGAAACCATCAATACAGTTGTTAAACGCGGAAACATTAAGGTGACATACGACACTCTATGAAAGATAACACAACCGAAAAAAACCACAGATATCTACGATACAAGACAAACACGGAAAGATACTCAATGAAACAACAGATATAGTAATAAACTGGACAGAGTATTGCAAGGGTCTGTATAACTGTAAGTGTAATCCTGACTACACGATATTAGATAATTCTAAACTAAAAAAACAGAGAAATAGGGAATGCAGAAATTCTAGTAGATGAAATAAAAGATGTCATTGATAGGAGGGAAGTCACGTGGTTTAGACACCATTCCAGCAGAATTGTTGAAATACGGGGGCATTAATGTGGTAAATGTTATGACCAAAATATGCCAACATATATGGAACACAAAACAATGGCCCACTGATTGGACACAATTCACTATTAATACCAATTCCCAAGAAAGGAAATTTGAAAGTGTGTACGAATTACAGAACAATTAGCCTTATAACACACACCAGTAAAGTAATACTAAAAAAAAATACGGGGGCAGTATCACCAGAGGAAGGGTGATGTTAGAAGAAAATTCATATAAAATTCAATTTTAAAGATAGAAGTCTCAGATTTTCCCACATGATAGTTAAATCATAGTAGTATCGGTAAACATACATATCTCTAAGGTATGTTCTATACATGTAGTACATGAGACTTTTGAAATGAAAAAAATATTTTTTACATGTATGAAAACTGAATGATACTTCTAACAACTTTGTTAGTAAATGGTTCAGCCAGATTCATTACAAATTAACCAGCATATGCACAGATGGCTTGAGTATGGCGGGAACTACAGACAATTGTATAGATATTATAGATTTTTTTTTACATCGCATGAAATTTGTCTCTTTTTGAGGTTTGAAAATGTAATCTTTAAATGAACATAAAATAGACAAGAATAGAGCAATTGCATTTTCCATAGAATGTGACAAAGACAGGTATATTGTAAGCAAGCATGCCAAATTTCAGGCTGATTGGTTAATATTTGACAAAGTTATGATGTTAAAAGTGATAAGAGTGGTTACTTTTCGGACAAAATTAACCGTCCTTTTTTACTCCAAAAACAGATTGCGCTTACCTCAATGACCCCCTGCCAGGTATGGGAAGTCTTCCAATTGAGCTTGTGCCTCCACTAACTCAATCCGCTTCATCCTTCTGGCTCTTCTAGCTTCCAATGATGCTTCTGTTGTTGCCCTTTGAGCATTCTGCAGTCGGTCAGCATCAGTTGAATTGAGATAATGCGATGTGAATCGTCCACATAATAGTTGCATCGCTGCAAGAGGCCCTTCCAATGCTTTTCCTCCATCGTTGAAAATGAGGGTTGCAATGCCAATAGCAATCTGAACAGTAACTAATCCGTGGTATTTATGCTTCGGGCAATATTGCCATATTGTACTGTTGAAGGATTCATTAGCATTTTGTGTGTAGCCATTGAGACATTTTTTCAAGAGATCAGGGTGGGACAAATCTCTGAAAACTGGTTTGATGACATCCATAATGGCAGAGGGCAGGTTGCTTTTGTGCTTATAGTCCTTGTTGCTGGCAGCAATAGCTTTTTTATATGGACACCAACTAACTTTACAGAGGTAGTGGACAGGCCTCTGGTCTGTGGAAAGCTTATGAAAATATATCGCCCAGATAGCTTCTCGCATACCTTTCAAGTCATTCTTATTAGCCCTAATTGCATTACCATAATATTTCTGGATACAATTTATTTGTGTGTCTGTAAGCCTTCCCTTTCCACCTATATGCTTTCCATCTGACAATTTTTTTCCAGCCATAGACGTCTTGATCTTGCGCAGACGAGTACCCATTCTCTTTTGCACGTGTCCGACGCATTCTATTTTTTCAACAGGAACATCACCATATGGCTTTGAATCACACACTGTCTTAAAACTCCTTGTGTCACCATCACCAATGAAGCTTGTATATCTCAGTTTATACTTTTCAACTGATCTAGAAAATAGTTCTACAGCAATTGTTGCCTCCATTGATCCCGATGAACCACTATGTGTGGCTGTACACTGTGACTTGTGATGTTGTTCCTGTAAACTGTTGCTTGTATTGACACCAATTTGAGGGTTAGAAGGAAAAGTGGTTTGTTGTTTGCACCTATTATTACTGCAAACAAATTTAAATTTACTGCCAAGCCCCTGTCTGCAATCTTCAGTTAGTCTGGTTTGACTGTGGCAAAATGCACAAACTAGCTGTGTTGAAATTTGGTTACACAAAATTGCAAGATCAATGATCCTATACCCTTCACTCACCATTTGAGAATGTTGATCATTGAATGCTTCATCAACATTTGTATTATGATCATCGTCATAATCTTCATTAATAACGTCATATAGGTCTTGTATCTTCATTGCTGACCGACTATTTGTGGGCGTGGCACTAAGAGTTTCAACTGCAGGAATATTTTGAGTGTGTGTAGATGAAGATGGTAGGCCTAGGCCTAGAGCCACTTCTTCGACAACAACATTGTCGACAACATGACGATGCGATTGTAATGTTATTCTTTTCCCACTACTAAACCTATTACCGTGAAACTTACGCTTTGTGGGTCGTTGATGATGTTTCTTATCACTTGACATTGTAAAAATTCACACTGATCAAAGAATATTTCACAAATTCGTAAATCAAATATAAATAACAACTTTATGATGCTACATGCCACTACATGGAAGTTGCCATTTTGTAAGGAAGTCACGTGATCAGTAGGGATCATTAATTGAGAGGGTAAAAACAGGGAGGTTACAATTGTTAGTGCTCTGAAAATTTTGTAGAAATTTTTTTTTTTTTTTTTCGCAAATCAGGCAGACCTTACTCTCTTTCAGTCTTCATAACTCTGAAACTAATGCGGCTATTCTAAAGCAGTTTTCAGAAACGTATAGAAAAATGAATGATCTTTAATTTGATACCATGTTTGTGTTTAAATTCACAAAATCATATTTTTTCAATTTCTCTGGTGATACTGCCCCCTTAACAGAATAAAACACAAGTCGGAAGAAATACTTGCAGAAGAACAAGCTGGCTTCAGAGCAAACAGAAGCAATGTTCAACAAATATTTAACATCCGAACACGAATCGAAAAACATATTCAGCACCAACAACTTCATTGACTTTATAAAGACCTTTGACCGTGTTTGGCATGATGGTCTGTGGCACATACTGAGAGCCTATTAATTTTGACACCACAATTATATATATTATTGAAGCTCTGTACGAACATGCAAATAGTGATGTCTTGTCAAACAATACAATTGGAGAGTTCTTCAAAACAAATGTGGGAGTTCGACAAGGATCCATAATGTACCCAGTACTTTTCAACATATACTTAGAACACTTCATACAAGAGACATTACATGACTACAACACGTCTCTATCGATCGGAGGTCGCCCTATTTGCAACTTGCGTTTCGCTAATGATATATTATTCAATACAGATAAGAGCAAAATCTTGGTAAACTGCAGAGACACAGAAAACCAGACTAATATCATGATGAATGGACATAAGCTTGAAGAGGTGAATACCTTCAAATACCTCGGATCCAGAATATACGGCGATGGTAAATGCAAAGGAGAACTAAAAGTTAGGCTGTAGATGGATTTAGCGTCCTTGTCAAGGCTAACTGTGATTTGGAAAAGCAACATCAGTGTTGGAGTGAAAATCAAACTGTATAAGTCGCTGGTGCTTTCTGTTGTTTTGTATGGTTGTGAGAGTTGAACACTCACTTGCGGACATGGAGAGAAGATCACATGCTTTCGAGTACAAATGCTACAGACGAATTCTACGAATTTCCTATGGGAAACATAAAACCATTGTGTACATAAGAAATGAAGTAGAGATGTGTTCAGGAGCCATTGCTTTCAATAGTGAAACGACGAAAACTAGCATGGTTCGGACATGTATGCAGGCATTACTCCTTGTCAAAAACAATACTGCAGGGAACTGTCGAGGGTAGAAGAAGCAGAGTAGGACAAATAAAGGCATGAACAAACAATATCAAGGAATGGACAGGACAAGATATTTCCACACTCATCCGCATTGCTGAGGATAGAATTCACTGGAGGACTCTGTGTGCTGAAGAATCTAATGTGGTACCCGTACGACCCTGAAGGGTAACGGGTTTATTGATTATTTATTGATTAATTTGTATCATTTCGTGAATGAAACTATTCCGCTTACAGAATACATTCAACAACCAACTGAAGCTGCTCTAAGAGAATCTTGTCACTATGGTAACATCAATTAATGGATGTCATCCGTTAGCCTACAGCTAATTGGGAGATGAGATGTACTGAATCACCACTCTACGGTGCATAATAATAATTCCATCTCGTGACATTCGGCATGTATCCAACATTAGTGGCTTTCAGTCCAACATTAGTGGCTTTCAGTATCAAACATTAGTGGCTTTCAGTATCCAACATTAGTGGCTTTCAGTATCCAACATTAGTGGCTTTCAGTATCCATTGAAACTAGTTAACATAGCAGAGAGAGACAGTTAGTACTAATGTGTTAACACAACAGAGAGAAAGTGTTAGTGCTAATGTGTTAACACAGCAGAGAGAGAGAGAGTTAGTGCTAATGTGTTAACACAGCAGAGAGTTAGTGCTAATGTGTTAACACAGCAGAGAGAGAGTTAGTGCTAATATGACATTGATACTAGTTAATAGCAGAGAGAGAGAGAGAGTTAGTGCTAATGTGTTAATAGAGCATAGAGGGAAAGTTAACAGAGAAGAGAGAGAAAATTAACAGAGCAGAGAAAGTTAACAGAACAGAGAGAAAGTTTGTGCTAATTTGTGAACAGAGCAGAGAGAGAAAGTTAACAGAGCAGAGAGAGAAAGTTAACAGAGTAGAGAGAGAAAGTTAACAGAGTAGAGAGAAAGTTAGTGCTAATGTGTTAACAGAGCAGAGAGAGAAAGTTAACAGAGCAGAGAGAGAAAGTTAACAGAACACAGAGAGAAAGTTAACAGAGCACAGAGAGAAAGTTAACAGAGCAGAGAGAGAAAGTTAGTGCTAATGTGTTAACAGAGCAGAGAGAGAAAGTTAACAGAACACAGAGAGAAAGTGAACAGAGCACAGAGAGAAAGTTAACAGAGCAGAGAGAGAAAGTTAGTGCTAATGTGTTAACAGAGCAGAGAGAGAAAGTTAACAGAGTAGAGAGAGAAAGTTAGTGCTAATGTGTTAACAGTGCAGAGAGCGAAAGTTAACAGAGCAGAGATAGAAAGTTAACAGAGTAGAGAGAAAGTTAGTGATAATGTGTTAACAGAGCAGAGCGAGAAAGTTAACAGAACACAGAGAGAAAGTTAACAGTGCAGAGAGAGAAAGTTAACAGAACACAGAGAGAAAGTTAAAAGAGTAGAGAGAAAGTTAGTGCTAATGTGTTAACAGAGCAGAGAGAGAAAGTTAACAGAACACAGATAGAAAGTTAACAGTGCAGAGAGAGAAAGTTAACAGAACACAGAGAGAAAGTTAACAGAGCAGAGAGATAGCTAGTGTTAATGAGATATACACTATCGCCATAAAATATATCCTTACAAGAATGTCTGTGTGAAATATTTACGGATTCATATTCCATGTGGAATTTTATACTTAAGTGATTTCTGACCGTCTGTAAAATGCAACGACCATCATCATCATCATCATCATCATCATCATCATCATCATCATCATCATCATCATGGTGTTCCTCATATCGTTTGCATACACTACTTTACAGTCTTTCTCCATGAAAGTCATGAGAGTATTGATCTTATGCATGCCTCTCAGAAATATATGTCTGTATTATTGTGTACTCAGCCTATTAGTCTGTCTCTCATGATACCTGCATGATTTCGTGTGTACTAATCCTATTAAACCTACCAGTATAAAAAAGTGTGTTTTTAAAGGAGCGGTAAATTTGTATTTGACTGTCCACAGCTCCACAAAAGTAGCTGTAATTTTGTATTTGACTATTCACAGCTCCACAAAAGTAGCTGTAAATGTGTATTTGACTGTTCACAGCTCCACAAAAGTAGCTGTAATTTTGTATCTGAATGTTTACAGCTCCACAAAAGTACCTGCAAATGTGTATTTCACTGTTCACAGCTCCACAAGAGTCACTCCAATGGAAATTTCTCGCAATACCAGCATTGATAGCGGTAGTACTAATCCTGTTGACATTCTGTGTTTGCTTGGGCAAGAGAATGATGGCCGATGATAACTCAGGAGAGAGTACACTATCGTTATGTAAGATTAAGTCGTCTAAAACATGTGATAGTCTCCTGCCGTATATCGTGTGTTAACTGTCTCCTGTTGAATGGCATGTGTTAACAGTTTCTTGTTGAATGTCGTGTGTTAATTGTCTGCTGTTGAATGTCGTGTATTGCTGTCTCGTGGTGAATGTCGTGTGGTAATTGTCTTCTGTTGAATGTCGTGGTTTGACTGTCTGCTGTTGAATTTTGTGTGTTGATTGTCTTGTGTTGAATGTCGTGTGTTGGCTGTCTCGTGTTGAATGTCGTGAGTTAACTGTCTCTTGTTGATTGTTGTGTGGTAATTGTCTCCTATTGAATGTCGTGTATTAGCTTTCTCCTGCTGTATGTCGTGTTTCGTCAACTGTCTCCTGAACAATGTCGTGTTTTTAGTGTCTCCTATTGAATATCGGATGTTAAATGGCTCCTGTTGAATTTCGTGGGTTAACTATCTAATGTTGAATGTCTTGTGTTTACTATCTCATGTTGAATGTCGTGTGTTGACTGACTCTTGTTTATTGTCGTTTTAACTGTCTCCTGTTGAATGTTGTGTGTCAACTGTCTCATGTATATTGTAGTGTGTTGAGTGTCTCCTGTTGAATGTCGTGTGTTAACTATCTCCTGTTGACTGTCGTTTGGCGACTACCTCCTGTTGAATGGTGTGTTAACTGTCGCTTGTTCCATGTCGTGTGTTAACTGTCTCCTGTTGAATGTCGTGTTCTGACTGTCTCCCCGCCGAAGACGGATGTGTCGGGCCATTGGCGCAAATAAAACGGCGACACAACGCATTTCCATTCTCTGGACTATATCCTGCTGGAAATCTAATAGGACCATTGTCCTACTGCAATAGAGATCCGGCAGGAGTTTGAGAATGAACGCTGAAGAAGAAGAAGAATGTCGTGTGTTAACTGTTTCTTGTTGAATGTCGTGTGTTAATTGTCTGCTGTTGAATGTCGTGTGTTAATTGTCTGCTGTTGAATGTCGTGTATTGACTGTCTCGTGGTGAATGTCGTGTGGTAATTGTCTTCTGTTGAATGTCGTGGGTTGACTGTCTGCTGTTAAATTTTTTGTGTCGATTGTCTTGTGTTGAATGTCGTGTGGCGACTGCCTCCTGTTGAATGTCGTGTGTTAATTGTCTCCTGTTGAATTTTGTGTGTTGACTATTTCCTTTTGAATGTCATGTGGCGATTGTCTTCTGTTGAATGTTGTGTTAACTGTCTCCTGTTGAATGGCATGCAGCGATTGTCTTCTGTTGAATGTCGTGTGTTAACTATCTCCTGTTGAATGTCGTGTGTTAACTGTCTGCTGTTGAATGCTCTGTGTTAACTGTCTCCTATTCAATGTCAAGTGTTAACTATCTCCTGTTGAATGTCGTGTGTTAACTGTCTCTTCATGGATGTCGTGTGTTATCTGTCTGCTGTTGAATGTCGTGTGTTAACTGTCACCTGTAGAATGTCGTGTTTTAACTACCTCCTGTTGAATGTCGTGTGGCGAATGCCTTCTGTTGAATGTCGTGTGGCGACTACCTCCTGTTGAATGGTGTGTTAACTGTCGCTTGTTCCATGTCGTGTGTTAACTGTCTCCTGTTGAATGTCGTGTTTTAGCTTTCTCCTGTTGTATGTCGTGTGTCGTCAACTGTCTCCTGAATAATGTCGTGTGTTGAGTGTCTCCTATTGAATATCGGATGTTAAATGTCTCCTGTTGAATGTCGTGTGTTAACTATCTAATGTTGAATGTCTTATGTTAACTGTATCCTGTTGAATGTCGTGTGTTGACTGTCTCTTGTTTATTGTAGTTTTAACTGTCTCGTGTTGAATGTAGTGTGTTAACTGTCTCCTGTTGAATGTCGTGTTAACTGTCTCTTGTTAAATGTCGTGTGTTAACTGTCTCCTTTTGAATGTCGTGTGTTGCCTGTCTCCTGTTGAATGTAGTGTGTTAACTGTCTCCTGTTGAATGTCGTGTTAACTGTCTCTTGTTGAATGGTGTGTGTTGACTTTCTCCTATTGAATGTCGAGTGTTGCCTGTCTCTTGTTGAATGTTGTGTGTTAACTTTATCCTGTTGAATGTCATGTGTTAACTATCTCCTGTTGAATGTCGTGTGGTGACTGTTCTCTGGTGAATGCCGTGTGTAGACAATCTGTTGTTGATCGTAAAATTGTGACTGTAGAGTGGTGAACGTAGCATTGTGAATTTAGGGTGGTGACCGTAAAATTGTGACTGTAGGATGTCGACCGCACATTGGTGAATGTCGGATGTTGACGGTTTAGTTGTGAATCTCTGATAGTTACATTAAAATTGTGACTGTCGGATGTTGACCACAAACTAGTGACTGTCCAACGTTGACGATCTAAATACAGCTATGTGTTGTTGGCCATGCATTGGTGATTGTCTAATAGTAATGCACAATAAGATAAACAGGTTGCAAGGAATACCTAACTAGGAACAAATCTAGACAAAAAGGTATATGCGAAATATGCAATAAAACAAAACATGACAATTTTCCTTCGTTGCTGTCCTATTAGGTCCTTAATCAAGAAACACACACAAACTATTAAAAAAACACCAAACCAAAAATATATTAACTGCTAAAATAACTTGATCCAATATCTCATACCAAAGAAACAAGTTCAAGTGAAAACATCAGAGCGTGTTTAATAAATATCGCATTGAGTGCATTTAACATCGAGTGCTGTTTTCACTTGACCATGATTCTTTGGTATGAGATATTGGATCTAGTTATTTTAGCAGTTAATACTTTTATGGTTTGGTGTTTTTTAATAGTTTTTTTGTGTGTGTTTCTTGAAAGAGGTCCTAATAGGACAGCAACGTAGGAAAATTGTCATGTTTTGTTTTATTGCTTATTTCTCATATACATTTGTATCTAGATGTTGTGTTAGGTATTCCTTTTAAACTGTTTATCCTATTTATCTATACTATTTGTTACTTTGGTTACTGCGACACCCTTCACTTTTTCAGTCACCATCCGAACATTTGGTTATTTATATATTGACTGTCTAATGTTGGCCGTATGATGTGACTGTCTAATGTTGAATGCTAGGTGGTGACTGTCTAATGTTGAATGCTAGGTGGTGACTGTCTAATATTTAATGCGAGGTGGTGATTGTCTAATCTTGAATGCTTGGTGGAGACTGTCTAATGTTGAATGCTTGGTGAGACTGTCTAATGTTGAATGCTAGGTGGAGACTATCTAATGTTGAATACGAGGTGGTGACTGTCTAATCTTGAATGCGAGGTTGTGACTGTCTAATGTTGAATGCTTGGTGGAGACTGTCTAATCTTGAATGCTTGTGGTGACTGTCTAATTTTGAATGCGAGATGGTGACTGTCTAATGTTGAATGCGAAGTGGGGACTGTCTAATGTTGAATGCTTGGTGGAGACTGTCTAATGTTGAATGCTTGGTGGAGACTGTCTAATGATGAGTGCTTGGTGGAGACTGTCTAATGTTGAATGCTTGGTGGAGACTGTCTAATGTTGAATGCTTGGTGGAGACTGTCTAATGTTGAATGCTTGGTGGAGACTGTCTAATGTTGAATGCGAGATGGTGACTGTCCAATGTTTAATGAGAGTTGGTGACAGCCTATGGTTTAACGTCTAATACTGACTGGTTACTTTCGCCAAACAAGATATTACTGTATTTAACGTAATGTGAAACGAAAAAGAAATAAAGAAAATAATAATGTGTTATTCGTTTTTTTTCCGATTAGTTCCTGTTGGCGTTGTTATCAATCTACGGGTGGAGTCCTGATCGCAATACTGCTTATTTCATAAATGTCAGTAATGGACTCTTCATGTTGTAGCTAGCGTACGAGACCTTAACGGAACGAAATGAATTTGCTTCTGCTGCCATTTTGTATATAAAGACGTCACAAATTACTAAAATTTGGAATCGGAGTAGATTTAATAAAAAGTGTGAAATGTAGGTTCTTGTTTTGGGAATGAACCCGTGTTTGCCTACTGTCAGATGTAGATTCGTGCATGGACATGCGTGATATCTTATCAAGGTTATAAACTGCACGCATTATGTATTTAATTCAGGAACATTCAACTTTAACTTGCCCACAAAAATGTAGCGTGCATGAATGTGTCTACCATAGCAATAAGGGAATGATAAAATTGCCAGCACTGCGGATGGGGGCAATATATTGGACATAAGAATGATACGATAGTTGGCCCATATGTTACTTCTGCGATTTAGGGATGGCGTGATAATTCTGGGATACTAGTTCACCTGGATGCCACCCATCAGGTAGACAACACGCATCCATATATCCATGCATTCTACGAGTATATCCGTGCAAACCCAATGCCCACTTAAGCAACCGCACCGTAATAACAATCGTCCATGTATCCATCTGTCTCCTTGATTACACAACTGAGAGAACGTGCTTTTATTTCGACAGACCATGAACTGTCAAAAGATACACGATCACAGCTAAAGAGATTATATCTTATTGAAAAAATTGACACGAACACACATATAAGGATGTCGACAGTTGTTTGCTAGAACTTTGCGTTGTGTTCTTGTTGATGATCATGGTGTTTGAGAAATGATGTGTTAGGAATGGTGTGAATCCGATCAACGCTCTGAAAACATGGTGTAATGTGCTCCGAAATATTGGCAGTTGAGATTGTGGGAAACTGGCTGATCTCGTCATTCGTTTTGTGTGCGTATCGAATAAACATCAGTGTTCTAATAGGGTCAAATCTGTGAATACCCTTTCTGATTTGATCATGTAAGAATAAACGAACAAAAAATATGATTTTTGTTTCAGAAGTGTGTACCAATCGTGCAGTGCTTGAGATATTCAGATGGGTTCAAACGGCATAACGTATTAGCTCCAGTGTACTCGAGTAATCCCATACACTCCATCCCTCTTAACGAAGCGACTATTCACCTGTCTAGAGTACCCCTCACAGCACGTAACGCCGTAGCTTCAAGCATATATCCCCCATGGAGTTATGAGACAAAATATACTTTTAGCAAGCGTTTTTTCTTAATATTTCTACTCAATTTTTGTTTTGTGGCGGAGGTTTACATTTATTATGGGCATGTTTAGCTGTTATATGTTATATACCTATTTATTGTTTTTATTGGTTTTCTCTAGTTTTGATGTAAGTCATTGACCGATTGAACGACGATTAGTTGTTCAGGCTATGGCGTGTGTTGTCGCTTGGTTGATACGTCATTGACGGATTGAACGACGATTAGTTTTCAGTCTATGGCATGTGTTGTCGCTTGGTTGATACGTCATTGACGGATTGAACGACGATTAGTTTTCAGGCTATGGCATGTGTTGTCGCTTGGTTGATACGAAGTAAAACTGCAAAGTCTTAGAATGTTGGTAACTTCTTCAACTCACCTTCTAGATCTTCCTCTGCCTATTGTAGCTTCCATTCTCATGAATTCTCTATCCTTTGGCCAGTGAGGGTCCTTTCCCATTCAGTAGCCAAACCATTTCATTCTCTGTTGTTCAAAATATTTGACCACAGATGTTGTTCCAACAGATCTTGTATTATCTTCATTCATCACATGATCTCTTCTGTTTGCTGCTTTTATTAGATATCCCATTTCACACGTAGTAAGCTTTCTTTCCTACTATTTTGTTAGTGTCCATATCTGGCTTTGATAATATATAGTTGGTATGAAGATTGAATATACGATTTCGATTTTGGTTTCAAATTCTGAGATAGATTTTATGTGAAAATTGGTGTAGGTTCCTAATTTACGTTGATGACTTGAATCATTCTTGTTGTGATCCCTCTGTCGATTCTGTAGAAATACCCCATAGATAATCAAATATATACAATTATTTCAGTGGTTTTATCATTTATCTTTATGTTGATGGTGTTTTCTGTTTATAGACTACACTTTATTGTTGTTTATGTTGTGTATTTTCATACTGTATTTGAGGCATATTTCATTGAGTAGTTTTATGAGTCTTGTAACTCTTCAAGTGAAATGTAGGAACGGTTTATACGGCCTTTCAGTTCTTCGCTTGAACTGTGAGTTACGTGTATGTGATCTTGCAGCATTTCACGGGAAATATAGGGCATTTTTATGTGATCTTGCAGCTCGTCACGTGAACTGAAGGATATTTTTATGTGATCTTACAGCTCGTCACGTGAACTGAAGGACATTTTTATGTGATCTTACAGCTCGTCACGTGAACTAAAGGATATTTTTATGTGATCTTACAGCTCGTCACGTGAACTGAAGGATATTTTATGTGATCTTACAGCTCGTCACTTGAACTGAAGGATATTTTTATGTGATTTTACAGCTCGTCACGTGAAGTGAAGGATTTTTTAATGTGATCTTACAGCTCGTCACGTGAATTGAAGATATTTTTATATGATCTTACAGCTCGTCACGTGAACTGAAGGATATTTTTATGTGATCTTGCAGCTCGTCAGGTGAACTGAAGATATTTTATGTGATCTTACAGCTCGTCACGTGAACTGAAGGATATTTTTTATGTGATCTTACAGCTCGTCAGGTGAACTGAAGATATTTTATGTGATCTTACAGCTGTACTGTAGGGTTGATTTATGTGCTCCTGTAGCTCTACTATGGGTTAGATATTTGTGCAGCTATTCACATGAACTGTTTGTTACGTTTAAGTAATTTGGAAGCTCTTCACGTGAAATGTTGGATAGGTTTATATGATCTTGCAGCTCAAGACTAATGCTGTAGGATGTGATTTTGCAGCTCTTCGCATGAACTTACGGGTAGGTTAGTTTGATCTTGCAGCTCTTCACTTGAGCTGTAGGGTAGGTTTATGTGATCGTGCTAGTTTCACTGGGACTGAAATATGTTTATTTGATCTTGCACCTATTCAGGTCAATTTTGAGTTAGGTGTATGTGATCTTGCAGCATTTCACTTGAACTGAAGGATATGTTTACGTCATCTTGCAACACTTAACTTGAGCTATGGGTTTCATTTATGTACAGTTCTGCACGAAAACATTAGGCTAGTATTATGTGATCTTGGAGCCTCGTCAGGTGAATTGTAGGGTTGTTTTTGTGATATTGCAGCTATTCGCGTGAAGTGTAGAGCAGATTAGGACTTGAAATTTTGGTTAAGTTTATGTGATCTTGATGCTCTTCAAGCGAAAAAAACGTACTTTTATGACCGTGTATTTGTTCACTTGATCTATAGGGTTGGATTGTGTGATCTTGTAGCTGTCACGTGATATGTAGGTTAGGTTTGTCTGATATGGCAGCTCTTCGTGTGAACTTTATGGTAGTTTTGTGTGATCTTGCAGCACTTCATTTGAACTGTGGGTTTCCTTTATGTGATCTTGCAGCTCTTCACTTGAACTGTGGGTTTCCTTTATGTGATCTTGCAGCTCTTCACTTGAACTGTGGGATAGATTTATCTATGTTATCTACTTGTTATTATTTAGATTCGACATTCGTGATTTATTATATCAATTCTCAACTACGCCTCGCAATTGTGAATGATCAAATTACATATCTTGAATGTATAATATATACCAGAAGTGCATCTATTCTCTGTTTGCTTATTTTTGTTGATCAATTCTCAAACGCCTGCAGGTTAACATATTTTTTTTTTACTTTTCTTGATCCATCTCCCCACCTCCTGCATGCTAAAACAATATTGCACAGAAAATGGAATGCAAGACTTCATTGTTTACATCTTACATGTGATACTCCTTTAGGACTAAGATGGGGTGCAAAGAGAACGCATTGCTCTAGGCGGACCCAGGGTTAGCAGATAACCAAGATCCCAAATGTACCTCCACGCGGTGCACCCTGGAAACAGAAATACAGCAGCTCGTGCTGATTCTGGCCAAATCATTTGGGGATCGTGTCCGAGTATGTGGAGGTAGCAGATGGAAAGAGATTTGACTGCACAAGAGACAGACAATATCTCCGACACCACCAGCAGCACCACATATAGCGACACTGTCGACATACAGTGAAGCTAGTCAGTCCAGTCCGAACATTGGAGGGGCGGCCAATGTAAAATGCACGTAAAGGTAGATGCATGGCGAGAGACAAATAGATTTCATACCGAGTACAATGAAACAATGAAAGGGCAGAACAGCGCTAGAGGGCAGCGCGAACTGCAAATAGAAAATGAAAAGTTCCTAGGAAAGGGGAACTACAAGCTCCGTCAGCTCGAGGCGAGCTTCTAGTTACCTGTGTTCCTTACAGGCAGAGACCCAGACTCATTCATTGGCGTTTGGTAAAGCAAGAAGACCTAATCCAACTCTAATGTCGAGCCATCCTAAACCGGAAATATGCTCGCGAAGAGAAAGCGTTCAGTACTCGATGCGCTCAGGCACAAAAGGGACAACGATTTAGCCCTGGCCCAACTCTACTGTCAGGTTTTCCTACACCGGAAATACACTTGAAGAGAGAAAGAGTTCAGTACCTGATGGGCTCAGGCGCTATTGGGACAAGGACGCTCAGCTCGAGAACGCCTTGCTCTAAAACGAGTGGTGTGAGACTCGAACTTGGACAAGGGGTACACGATGTCGGTGAATGACACCTCTGCTAAGAGGGCGAAAGAGCCAGGGTCCAACTCCTCTGTTGAGTTCTTCCCCTTAAGGAACCAGGCTCACGGATGAGAAACGGTTCAGTACCCAATGGGCACAGGCACAGCACGTCCAATTACACGAGGCAAGTTCATAGACAGTGGAACACCTCGTTCGAGTCAGACGAGAGCAAAAAATCGTGTGGGCGAAAAGTCTCCACTACGCGTGCCTGGAGACAGATATAGAGGCTGTCACAGGCTGAGGGTAGCCGACCCGAATTGTCAAAGCATGCCGAAATCGGATGTGCTAGGCCTGCAAGGCGCATAACGGTGGCACAACGTAATCACGCTCCAGGCGGAAATCGCACGGATATCCGTGATGGTTACAATGGAGCGAACGAAAAAACAAACAAACAAACAGGACTAAGATATCATATTTCAGCAGGATATTTATAATCTGTTTCATGTGATAATTGTTGAGTCTTCATGGAATGAGACAGCCGTGTCCATCTCTAAACATTGATATTAAAGTGCCTCTTGCATCAAAAATGACAATAATTGTTGTCTTGGCATCAACCAATCACTGAACAGGAACAAATGTATCTTGTTTCACATCAACAAATAAGGAAACGTGACACTATTTATTGTGGTTTTTAATCAACCAATCAGTTAATGGAATGTACGTATTGTGAGAAAACTGTAACTAATCAGTTAATTGGGTGCACTTATTGTGGAAGACATCAACCAATCAGTAATCATAACAATATTTGCTATCATCAACGTAAATTAATTAGTAAACATAATTATGTGTGTCGTATGCTAAATTAACCAATCACATTTAATGTTCATATTTTCGTTTACAGCTGTGGCGATGTCCTCTGCGGTTTAGAAAATTTCTGAAAGAGAAACTGCTTGCATTATAGCGCAAGTTTACCGTTACCTAGCAGTCCCGCATTGCGCTGTACAACATCATCTTCAGAGTCAAACTTTACAAACAACTGACTGAGTCAGGAACTGATAGTAATACATTGTTTGTTCACGTGCTTTTATCAACGTAAATATATTACATGTAATGACTCCATGCCACAAAACCTGTTATATCTTGTCAGATAACGTAACCTGATCAATATTTTTGGATGAGCACAAACTGGTGTATCTTGTTAGTAGAACAGAGCCTGGTATATCTTGTTAGTAGAAAACAGCATGGTGTATCTTGTCAGTAGAAAAAAAAGAGATGTAGTGTGATTTTTAAAGATACACGGTAAATATGTGGTATTGGACACGAACTGTGACTGTGAAAAATACACTAATATTTAATTGTATGTCACACATGTATGAAATGCAAAGAGATACTGAAAATGACATGTGATGCTGACCACTATTATAATGTGGACAATAAAATGATGACGGTACCATGACGAAGTTATACCAACGAAAGCTAAACGATATAGCTGGACACAGTTGTACTGAGTATCCACAACAGTGGATAATATAGAATAGTCTATTAATGGTAACATAACGATAGTGTACAGAACATTGCTGCACTAATGAGAACAGTAGGATATTTTATCAGAGAATGTTGTTCTGTGGACAAATTAATGATGTTCTACCCGTGAATATTGTTGTATGAAAAAACAAGAGATGATGTTTCAATAGATAACTTTATACTATGACATAAACATGATGTGTTAGGGGATCATGTTGTATACATGACAAGAACACATTTTACTGATGATTGTTGTACTAATAACAACACCACGATTTGTTACCAGAATGTTGTACTAATGACAACACAACGCTTTCTTACCAGAATGTTGTACTAATGACAACAACACGATTTGTTACCAGAATGTTTTACTAATGACAACATAAGGTTATTATTATACCATACAATAACCCAATTATTGTTTATGTCTACTTTTTGTGTATGTTTGTTGTAAGTGTTAGTTAGCAACTTAGATACGAAATGTAACTTCCATCAGTCTTTGATTTTTTCTTAATACTGCTATTTCTTATTGTCTTTTCCCAGATGGTGTGTTATCCACTCTTGCCGTTAAGTGTGGAAGTGTTTGGAGCTCGAGCTTGCGTTCTAGAGCCAGATGTGTGGCCTTGACTGTGCTATGAACGTGTTTGTTTTTTTCGGATGTCCGTGACGTTTTCTATACATCTGTTCCATGGTCTTCCTCTGGCTCTGTACCCTGATCTCATTTGGTTATATGCTTGTATGGGCAACTTGTCGTGATGCACTTTCATATTGCGGTCGAACCACGTGATCTACTGCCTGTTTATGTATTATGTGCGAGGTATTATACCTATTTTTTCTATGGTGTATAAATACAAGAAATAATAATACATCCTGAGAGAATTCATTGTTGTGTAATCACATATAAGGAGGCCGCGTAGCGCAGTGGTGAGCGCACTGGTTTTACATAAAAGTGGTCCTGTGTTCATTCCCCAAAAGGCGGAAATGTTTTTAGTTCGCAACGGCTCCCAGGTCGACCCAGCCGTAAATGGGTATCGGATTAATCCAGGAGGTAAAGACTGCGAGGGAGAGGAGATGGCTACCGCACTCATTTGCAGATCCTCTGAAATGTAAGATCGCTAACATCTCACACCACTACGGCAGTAATAAATTATATGGGTTACTTTACTTTTTTATACGCGCGAATGCGTGTGTGCGTGCGTGTTTCTGCGTGCATTTATATATGCATTTGTGTATGCTTGCGTGTATGTACTGTGTGTATGTTCGAGTATTTGCGTTCGTGTATGTGCGCGCGTATATATGCTAACGTGTGTATGCGTACGTGTATGCATATGCGCGTGCCTGTGTATGCGTGTGCGTGTGTGTGTGAATTATGCAGTTAATATGAACAGTGAAAATTGTTTCAAAAAAATTCCTGAAATAATAATTCGCTAAGTGAGTTTTCTAATGTGTCTAAGCCGCAGCACAACTGAAATACACCATTGGGAAACTAGGAAACAGCGCCATGAAATTGTATGAATCACTGTATTTTCACATGATAGCTCACGAACATCGACGTTTCGATTACAGGATATTTATCAAGAATACATTTAGAAAATAGCATATGACAGATATGAATGGCAATGCTGGCGTTTACATAGCATATATAGACGTGATTATATATCATTTACATGGATAGCGAAATATCAATATATAGCGTTTAAATGAGATAGCTAAATGTCATTAAATAGCGTTTAAATGGGAGAAATATGAATATGCAGCGTTTACATGAAAGGGCAAACTATGAAAATATATCCGAATAATACATAATGGATAGTTAGAGGTATAGCTCGCAGAAAAATCATGCAGAAAATATAGGTATATATCAGTAGAAATAACGGATGTTGATCCCACAAATTCAATATACCTATCTTAAGCCTGTGTCGATACCTGCTTAACGATTTGCACCCCTCAACGACAGTTACCTGAACTCCCATGTATTGTACTGGTCAATTACATCAGTACCAGTCAGGTTAGTAACACTATAAATATGTCGACATAATTAGTATGCGAGCATCTTACTGGTCTCGTCTTTGTATTTCATTGTGCAACGTTTACAGATTGCGGTAGATATTGCATTACCAGACACGCATGTGAAACTATCTTCCATGTGAAACTATCTTCTGTGCGAAAATATCGGGAAAATATCCTCTACGTGATACTAACCTCTATGTGAAACTATCCTCTATATGAAACTATCATAAATGGGAAACTTTCTTCTATGGGATTCTATTCTCTATGGTAAACTATGCTCTCTGGGAAACTATCCTCTATATTACACTGCATTCTATGTGAAAAATATCGTCTATGTGAAATTGTCAGTTAGTTAGTTAGTATTCCGATAAATATCACTGCAAACTGGAAGCGTTAAATAGTAGCTCCGATCTATCCCTGAGTGTATCCGCCATTACACTTCTGCTGACAGTACTGATACTCTGCTAGTTAATTCTTCTGCACTATCAAAAATTTTCACTTCTAGAACGACCGCAATTCGAACCATGATCTTTAATCCTGGCCATTGAAAAGGAATCACCATCCACACTAGTATCATTCTCGTATGCTATATCTCTAATAGAGTTCAAAATGTCAGCTCGATCTAATCCTCATTGACCTGTGCCACAATCGCGCATGAGACCATTTGATTTCTTCTTTCATTGCCTCGATCACCCACATGTCCTAGCACGAACATACATGTAACCGCTTTCAGCATCGCCTTTCTCAAGGCCTCAATACACTGTTCCGGAACGAGACCCACTTGTACCTTAATAATCATACTCATAGAGTCACTCACGATGCAGACCTGCTTTACCTTCTGTGTGCTTACCAAAACAAATACCCTGGTCACCCCTATACCTTCTGTGTGCTTACCAAAACAAATTCCCTGGTCACCACTATGCCTTCTGTGTGCTTACCAAAACAAATACCCTGGTCACCCCTATACCTTCTGTGTGCTTACCAAAACAAATACCCTGGTCACCCCCCTATACCTTTTGTGTGCTTACCAAAACAAATATCCTGGTCGCCCCCTATACCTTCTGTGTGCTTACCAAAACAAATACCCTGGTCACCCCTATACCTTCTGTGTACTTACCAAATAAAATACTCTGGTCACCCCTATACCTTCTGTGTGCTTACCAAAACAAATTCCCTGGTCACCACTATACCTTCTGTGTGCTTACCAAAACAAATACCCTGGTCACCCCTATACCTTTTGTGTGCTTACCAAAACAAATATCCTGGTCGCCCCCTATACCTTCTGTGTGCTTACCAAAACAAATACCCTGGTCACCCCCCCCCCCATAACTTCTGTGTGCTTACCAAAACAAATACCCTGGTCACCCCCTATACCTTCTGTGTGCTTACCACAACAAATACCCTGGCCACCCCTATACCTTCTGTGTGCTTACCAAAACAAATACCCTGGTCACCCCCCTATACCTTTTGTGTGCTTACCAAAACAAATACCCTGGTCGCCCCCTATGCCTTCTGTGTGCTTACCAAAACAAATACCCTGGTCACCCCCCCATAACTTCTGTGTGCTTACTAAAACAAATACCCTGGTCACCCCCTATACCTTCTGTGTGCTAACCAAAACAAATACCCTGTCACCCCCTATACCTTCTGTGTGCTTACCAAAACAAATACCCTGGTCACCCCCTATACCTTCTGTGTGCTTACCAAAACAAATACCCTGGTCACCCCCTATGGTCATGCCAGTTATACTCACATCAAAGGCACCCCCTCTCCTCCCTGATAGTTTTACCTGTGCACTGAGCTGTTAAGACCCACGCACTACGAACATGTCTAATCACAGATCAGTCAGTGTATATTATCACATCTCCCAATTTGGTATTCTCACTGACCAAAGCATGCATGTCTTGCTCCACAGCTGGTGAACACCATTCTCTGCATTCCCTGCTAAATGATATTACAACTCTCAAAGACGTTTCGAAATCTGTGGGTAGACTTATCCATTACGTTCCTGCTGCATAATCTTGCAATCTGCACACGCTTTGTATGGCATCCTACGCACTTCTTTTCCACGACCTTCCTCTCTTAAGTCTGTTGCCTTTAACTTTCTGTATTTCGGAATACAACGGTTGTTCCTTATCTGCATGTATTTGAAGGTACGCCGTGCCCGGCAGTACTGTAATTTGTTCTCTGCTGTTGGAAGTCAAGTAGGTATAGCATAGCTCTTGTCATTGTGTCTCTTGTGCACCCAAGTATGATACGTATTGCTGCATTCTGGATTCTATCCAGTCTTTCGATCTGAGTTTGGCTAAGAGTCAGAATTGCCAGTGCATATTCCACCACAGCCACCACAAAACTCTGCTACAATAGAAATAGCAACCTCTGCTCACACTGCGCAGTAACCATAACCTTTATTGTTGCTAAGCCCGTGCCTGCCTTTATGATAACGTGGTCAACATGTTCCCTGAAACTCAGACTTTAATCAAAAAACACCCCCATATATCTCATTGTACTGGTATTTTTCTTACCGTTTCCCGGACAACGAAACATGTGACGTAGGTATGTTTACCATGTGATTGTTTCAGGAAAACCTGGTCATGCCTTACCGCTTCATTCCTTAAAATGCCTTAGAACGATTTACCACTGATCCCGTATCTCTACACCAATTCGTCAGTCTGTCCAGCTCTTTCTGTAGTTCCACGACGCACTCATCTTGATTTCTGCCCTGCCTATACACCAGGATGTCATCAGCGTACGACATCGTTCTGCCCTGCCTATACACCAGGATGTCATCAGCGTACGACATCGTTCTGCCCTGCCTATACACCAGGATGTCATCGGCGTACGACATCGTTCTGCCCTGCCTATACACCAGGATGTCATCAGCGTACGACATCGTTCTGCCCTGCCTATACACCAGGATGTCATCAGCGTACGACATCGTTCTGCCAACACCTGTGATTTGATTGCTAGTGATCTGTACTGTTATTTCTTTCAAGATAACACGATACCTTCCAGACCACAATTTCTTCTAAAAGATTGCCTATCGAATTCTGCATTGTTATTATTCTGTAGCCATGTATCCTGGTGTGGTCCTTCTCACGTTTGGGTATTGGAACTAAATAGCTGTGCAACCAGTCATCCTTCACTGTGCCCTTTAGAAGGCTATTATTGAACATGTCCGCCAACTCTCCCAACTCCTCATCCGTTCTTCGACTAATGTCATCGTATTTAATGCCATCTGGCCCTGGTGCTGTGTTTTTTGTAGTTCTGTGCCTTCCTAATTTCTTCAAATGTGACTATCACATGTTCTTCCATGCTCAAGTTCTTGTACGTGTCTGTAATCTTTTGTATTGATTTCTTGATATGCCTCCACCATACTCTGAGCAATTTGTGTGGTGCAGTGTGCCTGCAACGGGGCACATTTTGTCTCGTCCACCTTCTGCAAGACCATACCCACACTCTGAAAATCGGCAATAGTCATGCGTCTTGTCAGCCCACTCATGGATTTGTGTAAACGCTGATCGCGTTTTTTTTGCTCGTTCTAAGGCATTTTAAGGAATGAAGCGGTAAGGCATGACCAGGTTTTCCTGAAACAATCACATGGTAAACATACCTACGTCACATGTTTCGTTGTCCGGGAAACGGTAAGAAAAATACCAGTACAATGAGATATATGGGGGTGTTTTTTGATTAAAGTCTGAGTTTCAGGGAACATGTTGACCACGTTATCATAAAGGCAGGCAAGGGCTTAGCAACAATAAAGGTTATGGTTACTGCGCAGTGTGAGCAGAGGTTGCTATTTCTATTGTAGCAGAGTTTTGTACTGATCGCGAGATCAGTATACTTAGTTACATTTTTTTTTTAAATCTCCGAGTAACGGAAGCTCAATGCAATAACATATGATGTTAAAAAGTCGCACTGTTGTTCCGTGATTAGTTCGCTAATTCCTGTATTGAACATGTTATCTTACCCAAATAAAATACTAGTCAAGATGAAACATGACAGAATTAAAAACAAAATACACAGTGAAGTCGTGGACGATCAGCTAGGATTTCTACAAAAACAAATTAACCGAAAAAGCTATACTTAGCAAGCTATGCAACACAGATACAGACTACCACCAGACAGCATACCACAGCAAGCTATTCAACACAGATACAGACTACCACCAGACAGCATACCACAGCAAGCTATGCAACACAGATACAGACTACCACCAGACAGCATACCACAGCAAGCTATGCAACACAGATACAGACTACCACCAGACAGCATACCACAGCAAGCTATGCAACACAGATACAGACTACCACCAGACAGCATACCACAGCAAGCTATGCAACACAGATACAGTGAAGGCAGACATACAGATCGACCACGAAATCGATGAACCACCGAAATAAAAGAGGCAAAACATTCCATAATGTACTCAGTCCACACGAGGGCCATCGCTAGAAACTCTTCTACCCCTGACGCTTCAGACATACACATGCATCCAAGGCGAAATACGATCACATTAATCTAGGTCTGCAGGTTTTGATCCAACATATATCAGCAGTGTCATTATTGCACTACTTGAGAGAAGTGGTTCAACGTAAACATCTGACTTTATTTAGCTCCCATTTTTAGAGAACAATTCTTGATAAGCTGTTGGGGGATTTGAATAGTCAGATATCTTTAAATATTATTATAAATTATCGATTTGGTTGTATTGAATTTAACAATAACTGACGTTTGACCCATTACAGCAAGTGTTTTCTTACATTACAAGTAATTTCTAGCTCCGGTAGTCATTTCCCGTACTCGTAACCTTCGATAACAGTTACCATGTTGTTCCGGCAGACCGACGTTGTGCTTGAACTAGTTACGGGCACGGCGTGGGTGGGCCGAATAACAAAGAAACCTGTCTGAAGGGTCATAGGTGTGCCCTGATGTCGACGTCTGTTTCAGCGGTATTAGACTCGAAACACCATGCAGTCGGATGGCTGCTGGAATAGAGGGGGGAGCACTTATGGGAATGCCCCATGTGCTGTGAGGCCAGTTTCTAATCAAGTATCAAGAATTTCTAGCTCAAATGTCGGTGATTATAGTTAAGTACCGGTCTGACAGAATCAATTAAACTAGATGACAATATACTAGACAACATATCAAATTTCATATATATGGAAAGCAAGAAAACAACATACGGGGATACCAAATCAAAAATCAAGACTCGAATAGCTGTCGCCTCCAACGCCTTTAACAAACTCTATATCATCTGGAATACATCAAGTAAATACATCAAACTGCAACTATTCAATGTAAGTATGATTCCATCATTGACATATGGAAGTGAAAGTTGGAAATATACCGCAATAATGGATAAGAAGTTAGTTGCCTTCGAGAATAGATGGCTCAGAAAAATCACAAATACTAATTGGAAAGATTTCAAATCAAACAACATACTAAGAGAGGAGACAAAACAAGAATATATGACGAACATCATCAGAAAACGCCGCTGGACACACATCGGCCATACAGATCTGAAACTAGAAGAAAACTAGATCCTCACAATTATCCAAAATCACGGTTAAACATATTTTGGACATAAATACATATTTTATACAGATTACTCATGTAGGTAAGTTAGAAGACAGAGAAAGAAGAGGTAGACCAAACCTACTGGTACGCACGTGGTTGCGTCTGTGGGTCTCAATAATGGCCCACTAGACAAACAACCATGCAACAGAAAACGTTAGTGGATGCCAACCGTTATATTGAGATTATCTGCTTAGAGAAACTTTATGGCACGTCATCTATACAATTATGCTTTTATTTTTGTTGTTGATATTTGTTTTATGTTTACCTGAATATATATATATTTATATATATATATATATATATATATATATATATATATATATATATATATATGCATCATTTGCGGTTGGGAGGGAGCCAGAGATGTACTGTGCAGCAATGGGGAGCAGGAAACTGACAGCACTGTTTTTTCCTATGGCTGAAAGCCATCATAGAGGCACAGTGACTCAGGACGTGACAATCCTTTTGACTTGAACATTTGGTTGCATGCCTGGAGCAATAGAGAAGTTCGGCATAACCAGTAGTCAATTGGTGGCGGGGAATTAGCACAATGAACCCTATCTTGGCTACAGTGGTTAGGAGCAGTGCATAGGTTGAAACCTACCTTCCTGGAGGTGTGATAGTTCTTCTCTGTCTCTGTTCCGGGGTGGGTGGAACAGCCACAGACTTCCCAGCAATATAATGTCATTTAATGACATTAGGTCAAAGGGCATGAGCCCATGGACCGCTGGATCAGCAACCAACCAACGAAACCTACGGCGGGCAGATATTAGTGAAGACCTCTTGATCATGACACTTGTAGAGGCTGGGCAGATTGCAGAGCAGCAAGAGACGTCCATAGTGACAGTGTTTACAACTTGTCTCATAGATTGTTATCCAATTGATAGATTAATTCTATGTTTTGAACCAATGATATAAGTGCATGTCTCCCCACCCCCCCCCCCCTGTAAATTAATGGCGAACATTGTAATAATAACATAAATAACAACTGTTACCAATGCTGATCAAACAAACAAATAAAACAAAAAGATAACACGTTTTTTCAAAACATATCTAATATATTTATTGAAAATAAAAGCAATTCATTCGATGGGGGGGGGGGGGGCAAACAAACTGGCTTGTTGTTCATTACTTTATTGAGTGTTTCTGACTATGGATTAATTTGGATGTAGATTTAGGTGTTTGGGAATCCTACTTGCCATACCTGCTCCTACATTACGATGTTCTTACAGTCCACATAATCATTTTGTTTAGAACATCAGTACCGCTAACAAATGACGATTTTCTGTTCTTTTGTGTGTGTGTGTGGGGTTTGGTGTCATCTATTTAATGTATGCATAGTGCACGTTAAATATCAGTGTGCAATAAAGTAATGACATCAAGATTTCTAGTTTCCCTTATAGAAAGTCGACATTAGTGTTGTGGTCTCCAGTATTACTAACACATGTTCTGTGATCGACAATCCTTAACCGTCACATATCTGGATGTAATAACTACTGATTGATCTATTTTGATCTTAAATAAGGTACAGATATTGTTCGTCAACATTATTTCAATTTTTGAAACAAGAAAACAAAATAAACATTTATTAAATAGTTTATCTAGAAGAAAATACAATATCTGTATAAGTAGCCATAAACTAACAACTGACAGGAAATAATGTGAGATTATACAATCTGAAACATCTTAGGGATTGACTTGATGATGTCAGATTATACAATCTGAAACACCTTAGGGATTGACTTGATGATGTGAGATTATACAATCTCAAACATCTTAGGGATTGACTTGATGATGTGAGATTATACAATCTCAAACATCTTTGGGATTGACTTGATGATGTGAGATTATACAACCTGAAACATCTCAGGGATTGACTTGATGATGTGAGATTATACAATCTGAAACATCTTAGGGATTGACATGGTGATAACTTATTATAGTTTGAACAATGTTGTGATAATGGTTCATATTAGACAAAGATGACTAACCAATCATGGAATACCATTAAGCTGTGTACATGTTTGAACGATATGTTGCTTAATATAACTTAGCAATACAATTGAAATATGTCAGTCCAAATCCTTCTAGAATCGGGTACATTTTTATTGAAGTAATCAGTCAGAGATCTGATATTATAGAAGAATATTAGGAACACCATGGTCAGCTAAGACGTAATGAAGGTATCTTGAAATAATAAAGAGAGTTGGGTAGACAAATCAATAAGTGATAATCCATTTGTATGAACATTATAAGGTGAAGAAAGATACAAGATGAAACATGTTACAGAAACAGGCAAAAGTTGAAGAGCAAGAGGTGTATGAGAAGACCAAGAGCGGAGATGCTTGACAACCTAGCAGTGTGGCATGGGAGAACATCGGTATCGAACATGATGTTACAGTATGCAAAATCGAAGGCTGTGGAATGACATGATAACCAACGCCGCATTGCATGGATTATAAGAAGATAATGAAGGCAATATCTCTATAGTATTACATCATCGGTGAAACAATTGTGAATTATAATCTAGATGTTGTTAATTTGTAAATGTTATTTGTTAGTTACATAGTTTGGTTGGTTGGTTGGTTGGTTGGTTGCTGATCCAGCGGTCCATGGGCTCATGCCCTTTGACCCAATGCTATTGTGTGATATATGCATGTGTTTGTGAGTTGTTGTTTTGTTCCATATAATGTGTTCCATTTATCTGGCCCTGGAGGGAGAAGCATTTTCCTGATGTCATCCAGCGCTGGACATTCAAAAAGGTGGTGGTCAACAGTTTCATATGGATGAGTGCACAGCCGGCACCCTGGAGTGTGTTGTGATTGTATTCTGTTCAGGTGATTGTTAAGTTGTACATGTTGTGTGCGCAGTCGGAATATGATACTCTGGTCTTTTCTTTCCAGGAGGTTGATATTGTCTTTAGGATTTGGGCTGGTCATATATTTATAGATTTCCCTCCCAGTGTTTCCCATGGCCCATCTGTTCATCCAATTTTCTTTGTTCACAGATTTCAGAATCATTTTAACTGTGTGCATTGTTGTTTCTGTATAAGGCTGTTCTTGTTGTGCTCCCCTCTTTGCTAGTCTGTCTGCCTTATCATTACCAGGTGTGTTTGAGTAGCCAGGAATCCACTGCATAACAATGTTGACATCATAAGATGTGAGCAGCTGGTTTGCATGGTGGTATATTTCAGCTAGCTCGGGTTTAGAATGTCCATCACATTCCAATGCTTGGAGCGCAGACATAGAGTCTGTAAAAATAACAATGTTTTGGACTTTTGATGGGAAGGCATCAAATATGGTCTTCAGGTGGTACAAGGCAATTTCTAGTGCTGTTATTTCAGCTTCATAGTTAGAACATATCTCCCCACTGGCATCAAACAACTCATCAGATGTTTTGTCTGGATATTCTATATAGACACCATAACCTGCTTTGATGATGGCTTTGAAGGCAGACCCATCAGTATAGACATGAATCCATTGTTCTGGGTAGGTGTCTATTGTTTTCTGTGTTGCTTTCATAAGACTTACTGGGTCAGAACGTTTCGTTTCATTATCTCTTAACTGTGTTTTGATTTCTGGCAATTTAAAGCATGTGTGTGGTGGTAAACATTTTTCTACTCTTTGCAGTCTTTGTCTCTTGTCTGGAAGGTGGTAACTGTCTTTTATTTCATTGACATGGCTCAGGACTGACTTTTGTTTTATTCTGTGGTTTGGTTCCCAGTTTTCTACAAGTTGTTTATTTGGGTGGTCTCTGTTCATTCTTTTGCTTCTTTCATAAGTCTCCATTGCAGCCATATCTCTCCGCATCTCAAGGGGTTCTATATTCGTATGTATTTCACATGCAGCCGTCGGTGTAGATCTCATTGCTGCACTAATAAGACGTAGGGCATTGTTCTGCACTCTGTCTAGGGATTCTACATTTGTTGTGGAACATGTTGTGAGGAGTGCACTGTTGTATTCTAAAGCAGAACGTATGTAACCAAGGTATAGTCCTCTAAGGGTATCCTTGTCTGATCCCCAAGATGTGCCAGCGAGTCTTTTCAGTAGTTGTAACCGTTTGAGTGCTTTATTTTTGATATTTTTTACATGCTTCTTGAGGGTTAGCTGCAGATCAAGCGTGATTCCAAGATATGTGGGGTGTTCTTCTCTTGGCAATTTCTGTGTATCCAACCATAGACTGATATTTTCTTTGGCTACCTTATGACTCTTGGTAAAGATGGTATAGACAGTTTTCTCACAGTTTATTTTTAGCTTCCATGTTTGACAGTATTCATGTAGTCTTTTTAAATCTCCATTTAGTCTTTTGGCAGCACTTTCAACATTCTCATGGCTCTGCCATATTGTTAAGTCATCAGCATAGAGGGCTTTTTCAGCTTTGATATGTTTGGTAAGGTCATTGATGTAAATGAGAAAGAGGGTGCAGCTTAAAGCAGAACCCTGTGGTAAGCCTTCCTCTATAACTTCTTTAGATGAAATTGCATCATTCATCTTTGTCTGGATTGTTCTGTCAATGAGGAAGTATTTTATCCAGTTGTATAGCTTTCCACTAATTCCCATCTCAATCATCTTCATCAAAAAACCCTTTCTCCATACTCGATCATAAGCCTGTTGTAAGTCAAAGAAGATGGCCACAGTGTGTTTGTTTTCCTGGAATCCATCATGGATTTTCTGTGTCAACCTAAATAGTTGGTCTTCTGTGCAACTGCCTTTTCTGAAGCCAGCCTGTTCATGGCAGAGGATGTTTGTTCTCTCGAGGAACCAGTAAAGTCGTGCGTTAACCATTCTTTCTGCTAATTTCCCAAGACATGATGTTAGGGATATGGGGCGGTAGCTTTTGGGTTCATCTGGAGGTTTGTTACTTTTCAGGATGGGAAAGATGTGAGCATTTCTCCAATGTTTAGGCAGTTTTCCATTTCTCCAGGTCATATTTATTAGTTTAAGGAGTACTTCTTTCCTTGATGTGCTCATGTGTGTTAACATTTCATTATAAATTGTATCTGGTCCAGGAGACTTTCTTGGCTTTAGTTTCTTCAGCCCTTGTAGGAGTTCCTGCATACTGAAGTCATCATCAAATATGGTTGAGCCAGAGGTTTGGACTTTTTCTTGCTGCTTCAGTAGGTACAGACGCTTCTTGTCAGCCTCGGACAGCTTCCCTACTCTATTCACACTGGCAAAAAAGTGGTTAAAGTGTTCTGCCTTTTTCTAATCTGTGGTGATTGTTCTGTTTCCATCTATCACAGGTTTATCGTTTGTTCTTCTTCTTTTCCCAGACAAATTATTGATCAGCCCCCAGGCCTTTCGGCCATTTTTCCTTAGATCTAAATTTGCGCATGTTTTAGCCCATTTATCATGTTTGACCTTCTTCACTATTAGTTTTACTTTGGCACATGTTTTATTGTACAGGATTTTTGCTTCTTGTGAAGGTGAGATCTCAAGGGCTTCTCGTGCTTTTTTTCTATCAAGGATTCCAGCTTGCATTTCTTTGTTGTAGAATGGTTTGTATGATTTCCTACTGCCCCTTGGGATGCTTTGTGATGCTGAATTGAGGATAGCTTTGTCACCTCTGCAGTAACTGTTTCTATGTCATTGCTTTTGATTTTACCTAGCAGGAAATCAGATGTTTCTTGGAATAGTTTCCAATCTGCCTTGCCAAAATTCCAGCGTGTTTTCTGTTTGAAATATGATTTGTTGGGTGTAGTTATGGTGGTGAGGATTGGTCTGTGGTCACTTCCAATGTCATCAAGTATTTCTAGGGAGCAAGCGTCTATTATATCAGACGAACAGATAGTCAAGTCAGGTCGACTGAGAGATAGATGGCTCCTGTGCAAAAGTGTTGGTACAGACTTTGCATCTTGAAGGACAGACAGGTTTGTTGTTTCACAGAGTTCTTCTATATATCTTCCTGTCTTATTGTTGTTCTGGTAACCCCAATGGGGTGAGTGACCATTAAAGTCACCAGCAGGTATTGTTTTGATAAATTGTGTTGTATGGATTTCAAGTAAATTGCATGTTGTCTGAGGTGGGCTGTATATGTTGTAGATTGTGTATTCTCCTCCAGTGTGCCAGATGGTCACCTTCTGCATGTCTGTGGGATTGGCTGTTAGTTGGGTGACTTGTCCCTGAATGGCATTCCTGATATAAGTAATTATGCCACGGCAGTTGGTACACTTACAGGCATAGCTGGTATATCCTGACAGATATGGGTCAGTGTCTTTGTGTATAGTCTCCTGTAAGAGGGCCACATGTATCTTATGAGCATGTAGTAAATTAGCGAGCTCTAGTGTTTTGTTTCTTATTCCACAGATGTTCAGTTGTAGAATATTAAGTGAAGACTTTGTTTTATGAAAATCTTGGCTCTGCTGGTTCTCCCTCCGAGGTTTTCTGGGTTTAATGTTTTGGTGCTTGTGCAGGTGTTGTTGCTGTGTTGTGTATTGTGCATGTCTGTGTTTGTGCTGATGTTTTGGATGCGTTCCAGTAGTTAATTTCTCAGACAGAGCAGCCTGGTTACCCGCTGCCTGCCGCGGACCTTGATAACCAAGGCGACGTCCGATCTCGTTTGTAATTAGTATGTTTTGTACTGGCATTATATTGCTGGGGAGTCTGTGGATTTTCGTCCCACCCCGGGCCAGAGCCAGCGAAAAACTGTCACACTACTAGGAAGGAGGGTTTCAACCTATGAACTGCTCCGAGCCACTGCAGCCAAGATAGGGTTCACTGTGCTCATTCCCCGCCACCAATTGACTACTGGTTATGCCGAACTTCTCTATTGCTCCAGGCATGCAACCAAATGTTCAAGTCAAAAGGATCGTCACGTCCTGAGTCAGTGTGCCTCTATGATGGACCTCAGCCATAGGAAAAACAGTGCTGTCAGTTTCCTCCTCCCCACTGCTGCGCAGCAAATCTCTAGCTCTCTCCCAACCACAGAGGGTGCATACATAAACAAATAAAGGAAAAGAATACAACATGGCATAAAATACATTGTAACAAACAAATTAAAAGTATTAGAGGCATAATTGTATAGATGACATGCCATGAAGCTTCTATAATAGATAACCTCAATATAACGGCATGTCATCTACTTAGGTTTTTCTGTTGCATGGGTGGTTTGTCTAATGGGCCATTGGTGAGACCCACAGACGCAAACCATGCGTGTTACATAGTTTCAAACATGTGAGATATGAAGTACGAATATATATATATGGTAGCAAAGACATTGTGTGCGCGAAAAGTACTCATTAGTCACAGTCGGGTACACTGCAGACAGTATAGCAGTTGAGCTGAATGGTTATCGTAGACTTGAACACATAAAATATATATTCTCATATCACAACAAGTACGTGAGAACAATAGCATAACATCGTTTGCAACACAACACACACTGATCAACTTCATACGAATGTAATAATTATATTCCGGTCATGCAACCATTAAGTTTCAGTTGGAGGAACAGTGTGTGCAAGAATTGTGTGTCAGCTGTTGACAAATTGAAGGGCTTTTTCGACGAAAAATAACGTTAACAAACAACTATGTACTAACGTTAACAAACAACTATGTACTAACGTTAACAAACAACTATGTACTAACGTTAACAACTATGTACTAATTAAATTGTTACACTGTGACATGTTGATGTAGAAAAATACAAATTAGAAAAAAATAATATAGGTTCGTATTTTTAATACATTATATATATATATACTGGGGAATTGTTACATTTTGTGACATAATTAAGCAGGGATCGATTATGATTTATTGTCTCTGGACAAAGGGGATAGGAGACAAAAAAGACATAACAAATGTTAAACAATGAATGGACAACCCTTTTAACAATGTCAGCTTAATGTCAAATACACATAGGCATTTAATCACTGCCCGTGTGAGATATTTTTTCCATTATCCGTTAAGTTAGGAAACTGAAATTATTTGAACAGCTCTTGAAAGAAATACTAATCAGTAAATCATTAACAACATAATTAAAATTGTGAACATCCAGTAACGAATAGTAAATGAAATAACGCCTCAAGCAGTATCCCTATATATATATACAGAATATTAAGGCGACAATATTAAACACATTATGGAATATTTACTTGCAAAGTATTAAATAAGGCAAGAAAGAAACATTAACTGTTGCACTCTAGAATCTTCATATTTGTTTCTATATGGTTATAATTTTCAAAGTTGTGCATATGTCTCGTTTATTAATCTATCATCGCGATGAAATATCACACAGTTAATCTGCCAATACGATCAAATATATCACACAGTGCTACATCTGTTGTGTTCAAGTAATGGATATCAAAGATTAAATATCACACAGTGATGCATCTGTCGAGTGCAAGTAATCAATATCAAAGATGAAACATCACACAGTGATACATCTGCCTCTCCATTGATTAATTTTGATCAGATAACAATCTTACAATTTGTATGATGGCAGTTCGGAATTCTGCAGCAGAAATCATCTTGTAAATGACATATAGACCAGGCAGCAGAACCGTAAAATTGTTTATTAGTTGAAAAATATGAACACTGTTTGCTCACCTCAACCTAATGCTGCACATCAGATACCTTAATAAATATGTTGAAACGGCCTAATGCAGAGATGAAGCTGTAGACAATCGTGTGGCGTAATTCGACAACAGTTTATATCAACGATATATATATATATATATATATATATATATATATATATATATATATATATATATATATATATATATATATATATATATATATATATATATATATATATATATATGTTTACAACAATGAAATTATGTGATTTTGGAAACAAATAATAATTGAAAACACATCCTTCTATTGTTAGGTACGATTCGTGTAATTTTTTTTTATTTGGGTGATGGGTGATGGGCTATAAATTATATGTAAAGATTAAGCAGACGCTCTTGGCATGTTTTCGACATTGAGAGTAGGTCAAAAGTGGCCAGAAAGTTAACATTTATGAAGAGACCCTACCATGAACAGAATAACGTGAAATGTGTTGTTTTCTGAGAATGAAATATGACTTGCAAATAATATAATTATGTAGGATAATACAGGTGACATCAACTATATATTGATGTGTGTACTTGTATCTGCGACGGAAGTGTCCGTGTCGTCATCAGAATCTGAAGATCTTCCAGGAATACACAAGAAAAGTAGAAACAAAAATGGAATAAATAACATAGGTGCCATCCATGCTCCTGGCTTTTCGATAGCTGTGAAGGAGAAAATGTTTGAAAATATGTCTTTTAATTTAACAATCAGTTACACAATAAATACAAAAAGATATCAACTAAATACAATAATTCGTGGGGTGTAAAGGGAACGCATTGCTCTGGCGACCCCAGCGTTAACAGATAACCATGATCCGAAATGTACCTCCTCGCGGTGCACACTGGAAACAGAAATACAACAGCGCGAGCTGATTCTGCCTAAATCATTTGGGGATCGTGTCCGAGAATGTGGAGGTAGCAGATGGAAAGAGATTTGAATGCATAAAAGACAGAGAATATCTCCGACACCATCAGCAACACCACATACAGCGACACTGTCAACATACAGTAACGCTAATTAGTCCAGTACGAACATTGGAGGGTCGCCCAATTAAAAAAAAGAATGAACAGGTGGATGCATGGCGAAAGACAGACATCTCTCATACTGTGTACAATGGAAAAAAAAGTAAGGGCAGAACAGAGCTAGAGGGCAGCGCCAACTGCAAATAGAAAGTGGAAAAGATTACGGAAATGGGAACTACAAGCTCTGTTACCTCGTGACGAGCTTCTAGTTACTTTACTTCCTTATAGGCAGAGATCCATACCCAATAATGGGCGTCTAGCAAAGCAAATGGGCTCAGGCGCTATTGGGACAAGGTCGCTCAGCTCGAGAACGCCTTGCTCTCAAACGCATGGTGTGAGACTCGAACTTGGGCGAGGGGTTCACGATGTCTGTGAAAGACACCTCGGGAAAAGGGCGAAAGAGCTAGGGTCCAACTCTTCTGTTGAGTTCTTCCTCCTAAGGAACCAGGCTCACGGATAAGAAACGGTTCAGTACCCGATGGGCACAGGCACATGACGTCCAATTACACGAGTCAAGTTCATAGACAGTGGAACACCTCGTGCGAGACAGACGTGAGCAAAATTCGTCTGGGCGAAGAGTCACCACACACACGCGTGCCTGGCGACAGATAAGGAGGCTGTCACAGGCTAGGGTAGCTCACCCGAATTGTCAAGGCATGCTGAAATCGGATGTGCTAGGCCTCCAAGGCGCATATGATACAAGTGTGGCATATGATATGTAAGTTAATATGTGTATGTGTGTGTGTTATGTGAGATATTACTTGAACCTAGAGACAACTTATTGATATGTAAGCTAATATGTGTATGTGTGTGTGTTTATGTGAAATATTACTTGAACAAAGAGACAAATTAATTGGGTACTCTTGCTGAAGATCAGATTGGAGATCTTGCTGAAGATCAGATTGGCATCGCACAATATTCAGCAGCTGCTGATAAAATCAGACAACATGTTGCACACGTGCTAGAAGAAAGTCAAGGGATGTGCCATGTTGAACTATAACACACGTGCTAGAAAAAAGTCAAGGGATGTCCCATGTTACATTATAACACACGTGCTAGAAGAAAGTCAAGGGATGTCCCATGTTGCATTATAACACACGTGCTAGAAGAAAGTCAAGGGATGTCCCATGTTGCATTATAACACACGTGCTAGAAGAAAGTCAAGGGATGTACCATGTTGAACTATAACACACGTGCTAGAAGAAAGTCAAGGGATACCCCATGTTGCATTAGAACACACGTGCTAGAAGAAAGTCAAGGGATGTGCCATGTTGAACTATAACACACGTGCTAGAAGAAAGTCAAGGGATGTCCCATGTTGCATTATAACACTCGTGCTAGAAGAAAATCAAGGGATGTCCCATGTTGCATTATAACACACGTGCTAGAAGAAAGTCAAGGGATGTCCCATGTCTCACAAACTCTTCTCACACAAGCTATGAGTGTGGAAGGCAATTATATATACGAATATTCTGTAATGGATATTATCCACGTACAACCTCCATGACGCTGTTATACCAGAGATGAATGATGCATTTTATGAATGTATGATCAATGGTGTCCCGTGAGGATTATCCGGCGCAATTATACGTCGTAAACTGTGGTGTATGGTTGTTAGCATGTATACTCTGTAGACAGTATTGTAGGGTTGCTAGCATGTATACGCCGTAGACTGTGTTGTGGGGTCGCTAGCATGTATACGCCATAAACTGTATTAGTTGTAGGTATGCTAGCACGTATACGCCGTAGACTGTGTTGTAGGGTTGCTAGCATGTATATGTCGTAGACTATGTTTGTTGTAGGTTTGCTAGCATGTATACGTCGTAGACTGAGTTGTAGGGTTGCTAGCATGTATACTCCGTAGACTGTGTTGTGGGGTCGCTAGCATGTATACGCCATAAACTGTATTAGTTGTAGGTATGCTAGCACGTATACGCCGTAGACTGTGTTGTAGGGTTGCTAGCATGTATATGTCGTAGACTATGTTTGTTGTAGGTTTGCTAGCATGTATACGTCGTAGACTGAGTTGTAGGGTTGCTAGCATGTATACTCCGTAGACTGTGTTGTGGGGTCGCTAGCATGTATACGCCATAAACTGTATTAGTTGTAGGTATGCTAGCACGTATACGCCGTAGACTGTGTTGTAGGGTTGCTAGCATGTATACGTCGTAGACTATGTTTGTTGTAGGTTTGCTAGCATGTATACGGCGTAGACTGAGTTGTTGGGTTGCTAGCATGTATACTCCGTAGACTATGTTTGTTGTAGGTTTGCTAGCATGTATACGTCGTAGACTGAGTTGTAGGGTTGCTAGCATGTATACCTCGTAGACTGAGTTGTAGGGTTGTTAGCATGTATACCTCGTAGACTGAGTTGTAGGGTTGCTAGCATGTATACGCCGTAGACTATGTTTGTTGTAGGTTTGCTAGCATGTATACGTCGTAGACTGAGTTGTAGCGTTGCTAGCATGTATACCTCGTAGACTGAGTTGTAGGGTTGCTAGCATGTATACCTCGTAGACTGAGTTGTAGGGTTGTTAGCATGTATACGCTGTATACTGAGTTGTAGGGTTGCTAGCATGTATACGCCGTAGACTGTGTTGTGGGGTCGTTAGCATGTATACGCCGTAAACTGTATTAGTTGTAGGGTTTCTAGCGTGTATACGCCGTAGACTGTGTTAGTTGTAGGGTTGCTAACATGTATTCGCCGTAGCCTGTATTAGTTGTAGGGTTTCTAGCATGTATACGCTGTAGACTGTGTTAGTTGTAGGGTTGCTAGGAAATTCAACAGATACCGATCTCGACTTTGTAATATCCAGTATGTGAGTAGGACTATTCTTGCGATCTCGACAGCAGGACATCACACAATGACTAAATTGTTAGATGACCTCACGATAAAATAATCCCAGAAGAGAAGTGAGATTATAGGATTCACAACACGAATAGATATTTACACGTATGAACAACATTTACAGACTCTCATTCATATTTCATTAAACGTTAGATGCAAGCAAATACTGTTTTCACAACATTCGTTAATATGTAAACTAAACTTATTTTCATCGTGGATATATTGCTATAAGTGTATTGCTCTGAAATGTACTCTGTTTACATACTCGACTGGTATTTACATTTTGTATACATAGTTGCTACATACATTTTTCTGTCTTTTATTAAAAATAATTCTGTATTGTCTATTTCCCATAGTTTTTTCTCTCGCGTATCATGTGTCGTTATAGTATTTGATTTGAGCTACGCATTATAATTTTGTAATAAAAATAACTTATGCGTTTCTTTTTGTGTGGTAATTAAAATTGTAAAACAGTAGTCACACTTTCTGTCAGTGGAGAGTTACCGCCCGTGTTTAACTAGGATAGTACCATTGTTCCGAGTCCACTCAAGAAGCTGACTTTCTGATGTCTACCATATACGATACCTGCAAGTCGAATCCCCGCTTGCTTGCAGACATTTTCGTTATATATATATATATTACGATTTGTGTGTATGTATGCTTGTCTAACCATTGTTATTCCAAGTCAAATCAATTGATTGTACGAAAGTGAAGTGTCACTG
>CM067305.1:65820813-65928935 GCA_034231615.1 Meghimatium bilineatum | reverse complement strand
GAAGCTGTAGACAATCGTGTGGCGTAATTCGACAACAGTTTATATCAACGACATATATATATATATATATGTTTACAACAATGAAATTATGTGATTTTGGAAACAAATAATAATTGAAAACACATCCTTCTATTGTTAGGTACGATTCGTGTAATTCTTTTTTTATTTGGGTGATGGGTGATGGGCTATAAATTATATGTAAAGATTAAGCAGACGCTCTTGGCATGTTTTCGACATAGAGAGTAGGTCAAAAGTGGCCAGAAAGTTAACATAATTTATGAAGAGACCCTACCATGAACAGAATAACGTGAAATGTGTTGTTTTCTGAGAATGAAATATGACTTGCAAATAATATAATTATGTAGGATAATACAGGTGACATCAACTATATATTGATGTGTGTACTTGTATCTGCGACGGAAGTGTCCGTGTCGTCATCAGAATCTGAAGATCTTCCAGGAATACACAAGAAAAGTAGAAACAAAATGGAATAAATAACATAGGTGCCATCCATGCTCCTGGCTTTTCGATAGCTGTGAAGGAGAAAATGTTTGAAAATATGTCTTTTTAATTTAACAATCAGTTACACAATAAATACAAAAAGATATCAAACTAAATACAATAATTCGTGGGGTGTAAAGGGAACGCATTGCTCTCGGCGACCCCAGCGTTAGCAGATAACCAAGATCCGAAATGTACCTCCTCGCGGTGCACACTGGAAACAGAAATACAACAGCGCGAGCTGATTCTGCCTAAATCATTTGGGGATCGTGTCCGAGAATGTGGAGGTAGCAGATGGAAAGAGATTTGACTGCATAAAAGACAGAGAATATCTCCGACACCATCAGCAACACCACATACAGCGACACTGTCAACATACAGTAACGCTAATTAGTCCAGTACGAACATTGGAGGGTCGCCCAATTAAAAAAAAGCATGAACAGGTGGATGCATGGCGAAAGACAGACATCTCTCATACTGTGTACAATGAAAAAAAAGTAAGGGCAGAACAGAGCTAGAGGCAGCGCCAACTGCAAATAGAAAGTGGAAAAGATTACGGAAATGGGAACTACAAGCTCTGTTACCTCGTGACGAGCTTCTAGTTACTTTATTTCCTTATAGGCAGAGACCCCATACCCAATAATGGGCGTCTAGCAAAGCAAATGGGCTCAGGCGCTATTGGGACAAGGGTCGCTCAGCTCGAGAACGCCTTGCTCTCAAACGCATGGTGTGAGACTCGAACTTGGGCGAGGGGTTCACGATGTCTGTGAAAGACACCTCGGGAAAAGGGCGAAAGAGCCAGGGTCCAACTTTCTGTTGAGTTCTTCCCCTTAAGGAACCAGGCTCACGGATAAGAAACGGTTCAGTACCCGATGGGCACAGGCACATGACGTCCAATTACACGAGTCAAGTTCATAGACAGTGGAACACCTCGTGCGAGACAGACGTGAGCAAAATTCGTCTGGGCGAAGAGTCACCACACACACGCGTGCCTGGCGACAGATAAGGAGGCTGTCACAGGCTAGGGTAGCTCACCCGAATTGTCAAGGCATGCTGAAATCGGATGTGCTAGGCCTCCAAGGCGCATATGATACAAGTGTGGCATATGATATGTAAGTTAATATGTGTATGTGTGTGTGTTCATGTGAGATATTACTTGAACAAAGAGACAAATTAATTGGGTACTCTTGCTGAAGATCAGATTGAAGATCTTGCTGAAGATCAGATTGGCATCGCACAATATTCAGCAGCTGCTGATAAAATCAGACAACATGTTGCACACGTGCTAGAAGAGAGTCAAGGGATGTCCCATGTTACATTATAACACACGCGCTAGAGGAAAGTCAAGTGATGTGCCTTTTTGCACTATAACACATGTGCTAGAAGAAAGTCAATGGATGTCCCATGTTGCATTATAACACACGTACTCGAAGAATGTCAAGTGATGTGCCATGTTCCACTATAACACACGCGCTAGAAGAAAGTCAAGGGATGTCCCATGTCTCACAAACTCTTCTCACACAAGCTATGAGTGTGGAAGGCAATTGTATATACGAATATTCTGTAATGGATATTATCCACGTACAACCTCCATGACGCTGTTATACCAGAGAGGAATGATGCATTTTATGAATGTATGATCAATGGTGTCCCGTGAGGATTATCCGGCGCAATTATACGTCGTAAACTGTGGTGCATGGTTGTTAGCATGTATACTCTGTAGACTGTATTGTAGGGTTGCTAGCATGTATACGCCGTAGACTGTGTTGTGGGGTCGCTAGCATGTATACGCCATAAACTGTATTAGTTGTAGGTATGCTAGCACGTATACGCCGTAGACTGTGTTGTGGGGTCGCTAGCATGTATACGCCATAAACTGTATTAGTTGTAGGTATGCTAGCACGTATACGCCGTAGACTGTGTTGTAGGGTTGCTAGCATGTATACGTCGTAGACTGAGTTGTAGGGTTGCTAGCATGTATACTCCGCAGACTATGTTTGTTGTAGGTTTGCTAGCATGTATACGTCGTAGACTGAGTTGTAGGGTTGCTAGCATGTATACCTCGTAGACTGAGTTTTAGGGTTGCTAGCATGTATACGCCGTAGACTGTGTTGTGGGGTCGCTAGCATGTATACGCCGTAAACTGTATTAGTTGTAGGGTTTCTAGCATGTATACGCCGTAGACTGTGTTAGTTGTAGGGTTGCTAGCATGTATACGCCGTAGACTGTGTTAGTTGTAGGGTTGCTAGCATGTATTCGCCGTAGACTGTGTTGTGGGGTCGCTAACATGTATACGCCGTAAACTGTATTAGTTGTAGGGTTTCTAACATGTATACGCCGTAGCCTGTATTAGTTGTAGGGTTGCTAGGAAATTCAACAGATACCGATCTCGACTTTGTAATATCCAGTATGTGAGTAGGACTATTCTTGCGATCTCGACAGCAGAACATCACACAATGACTAAATTGTTAGATGACCTCACGAGAAAATAATCCCAGAAGAGAAGTGGGATTATAGGATTCACAACAACACGAATAGATATTTACACGTATGAACAACATTTACAGACTCTCATTCATATTTCATTAAACGTTAGATGCCAAGCAAATACTGTTTTCACAACATTCGTTAATATGTAAACTAAACTTATTTTCATCGCGGATATATTGCTATAAGTGTATTGCTCTGAAATGTACTCTGTTTACATACTCGACTGGTATTTACATTTTGTATACATAGTTGCTACACACATTTTTCTGTCTTTTATTTAAAATAATTCTGTATTGTCTATTTCCCATAGTTTTTTCTCTCGCGTATCATGTGTCGTTATAGTATTTGATTTGAGCTACGCATTATAATTTTGTAATAAAAATAACTTATGCGTTTCTTTTTGTGTGGTAATTAAAATTGTAAAACAGTAGTCACACTTTCTGTCAGTGGAGAGTTACCGCCCATGTTTAACTAGGATAGTACCATTGTTCAGAGTACACTCAAGAAGCTGACTTTCTGATGTCTACCATATACAATACCTGCAAGTCGAATCGCCGCTTGCTTGCAGACATTTTCGTTATACATATATTATATATATATATATATATATATATATATATATATATATATATATATATATATATATATATATATATATATATATTAGGATTTGTGTGTATGTATGCTTGTCTAACCATTGTTATTCCAAGTCAAATCAATTGCTTGTACGAAAGTGAAGTGTCACTGTTGACGTAACAGCGATTGTAAAAGCGATTTTCGTTCCTTGGTCTGTGGATAGAAGGATCTCGAAAGTGTCAAACAAGAGGCGACACAAAGGTTCTTAGTGTTGGTTCTCGTAAATAGGAAACAGCGATGTAGCTATCCATTCTACAATGGGTACAGAGCGCATTAGCAGGACGATCGCATCACCCACTGATCGTGGTATACATGTGTGTTGAAAAATAAACAGTTATTCTCTTTTCACGATCTGTGTCGACCATATTCTTGACCTGTGCAACCAATGTCGTCATTCGTCATATGTTAGTCGTGTTTGGTAATGGCACGATATTTTTACAACGTGTCACTTAGTACAAGTTGCGTGCCCATGTAGGAAATCTTAATGAAAGCACTCCTTAATACGTTATTAGAATATAGTTTTGTTTGTAATTCAACCGGTGGTGGTCAACTTTAGAGTTTTGTTTATTCATTTTAAAGTTTCTGCCGAATCGTATAGGACAGCTCGTAGTTGCAAAAGAGAACTATTTTGAATACAATGCAGAGTAGATAAATATGGTTTTAATTATTTCTATTTAATCCGCTCAATTCGGTGACATTTTGAATCGTCCTGATACGTATGTAGAATCACGCCTAATTAGACTATTCCCATCGCATCGAAATAAATATAATGGTATTTTCGCTGTGTGTTTACAGTATCGTTCCGACTGCCTTTAGCGACTATGAAAATTAATACCGCAACACAATATACAGCTATACAAGCGGCGTTATATTAAAACGTGTGAATAGTTTATGATTTCAATACAATTTACAACTGATTGTGGAAAAATAAAAAGAATTCAACTTCATACATGGTGAAGCGAATAAAAAAATATTACCTCCCAGACACATTTCTCCTTTGAAACCTTTTTTACATTTTTGACACCTTCCAGACACGTGATCGCAGGTCCTGTTATAACAATTTTCTGAACACTGAGATTCACATCTAAGTCCATAAAACGTGTACTCACATTCTAAAATAAGAATGTATAGAGAATATGTCATGGTTAGTATTCAGGTAAGTGTCAAGGTAAGCATCCATCAAGTACCAAGGTAAGTAATAAGGTAGATAGCAAAATAGCAAACTAAGTATCGAGGTAAGTATTAAAGTAAGTATCAAAGTAAGTATTAAGGTAAGTATCGAAGTATGTATTAAGGTAAGTATCAAGTAACCAGATATTAAATTAAATATCAAGGTAAGTATCGCTTATCAAGGTAAGCATCAAGTATCAAGGTAACAAACTAAGAATCAAGGTCAGTAACATGTTTCAATGTAAGTATCAAGGTGCATGTCACAGTAAGTATCAAGGTAAGTATCATGTAGATATAAAGGTAAATATCAAATTAAGTAACAAGGTAAGTATAAATTATCAATGTAAGTACCATGTAAATATCAAGGTAAGTATCAAAGTCAATATCAAATATCAAGGTAAGTATCAAAGTAGGAATCACAGTAATTATCAATTATCAGGGTAAATATCAAGATTAGTATCAAAGTAAGTATATAGGTAAGTATACAAAAAAGTTTCAAGGTAAGTATCAATTATCAAGGTATCAAAATAAATATCTAGGCTATCACTTATCAAAGCAAGTATCACAATATCAAAATAAGCGTCACGATAAGTATCAAGGTAAGTATTAACGTACGTATCACATTATGTATCAAGGTAGCTATCAAGGTTAGTATCAATTATCAAGGTATCTACCAAGTAACTATGAAGGTAAACTTCAAAATAAGTATCAAGTTAGTATCAAGGTAAATATCAAGTATCAAGGTAAGTATCAAGGTAAGTATCAAGTAAGTATCGCAGTAAATATAAAAGTTAGTATCAAAGTAAGTATCAAGGGAAGTATCAAAGTAACTATCAAAGTAAATATCAAGGTAAGAATCAAGGTAGGTATCAAAGTAACTATCCGCCCGTGTGTTGTCGGGACCCGAAAGGGGAGCAAAGAATAGCAACACTGTTTACCTTCCACGTATGTCGTAAAAGGCGACTAAGGAGGTTATGGGAGGAGTTGGCTGTCCCATCCCATATAGGGTCAGTGACCCAAAGCCATGCTGAAGTCGGATGTGTCAGGCCAAAAGGCGCAGATATCGCAGCAATGCTGTAAACCATGACACAACGCATTCCGTTCTCCGGACTACATCCTGCTGATCTGCAGAAGTTTGAGAACGAACACAGAAGAAGAAAGTAACTATCAAAGTAAGTATCAAGGTAAGTATCAAGGTAAGTATCAAGGGAAGTATCAAAGTAACTATCAAAGTAACTATCAAAGTAAGTATCAAGTTAAGTATCAAGGTAAGTATCAAGGTAAGTATCAAAGTAAGTATCAAGGTAAGTATCAAGGTAAGTATCAAGGTAAGTATCAAAGTAACTATCAAAGTAAGTATCAAGTTAAGTATCAAGGTAAGTATCAAGGTAAGTATCAAAGTAAGTATCAAGGTAAGTATCAAGGTAAGTATCAAAGTAAGTATCAAAGTAAGTATCAAGGTAAGAATCAAGGTAAGTATCAAGGTAAGTATCAAGGTAAGTATCAAGGTAAGTATGAAGATATCAATATACACTATTTTTCATTATGCATAAAGCATATTATTTATACCTAATGATAATTTGCTTGAAACATTGAGGGAAGATATTTCTGTCAGCGAGTACATTATATGGATTTAAATAACGTTAAATTATTGATCACAATAATCATTTACAGCGATGTTCCTACAACCTTGACAAAGCTTTCCTATTCTGTTTCCGAAACAAGCGAAGCATTCCCCATTAGACATGTTGCACAACTTCCCAAGACAAAACTCTGAACACGACCTGTCACAGTACTCGTCATACCATCCTTGTAGACATGCTGGAACAAAACAAAACAACAGCAATTGTATTCACTATGTCGTGGCATATCGTGACACACAGAGCCACACACCCTTGTTTGTGATCATTGCACATCTTATCTCAATCTCTGACATTTGTCTTCTATCAGAAAATGTGAATTCCAAAGAAGAAAACAATGTCTTGCATATAATTGTATGCTTACAGATTTATGGTACGAATCAACTGCTCAAATCTGCTTATATTCGGAAGAAATCTTTAGCACAAGTTTGCTATTGACATGTATACAAAAATAGAATCAGAAAGGTTGAGATACATTAGATCTTATGAAACAAACTGTGATGAAAATCTTATATTAACTTGAGAGATGCCTTGAAGTAACGATGTTGTTCCAGCTGATATTGGACACGTTTTCATTCTTCCATCAAGTTTCGTAGGATGACCATGTTACGTGCATACAAGGACATGATGACCACGCTACGTACAAGCAAGGACAGGATGACTACGCTACGTGCAAGCAAGGACAGAATGACCACGTTACGTGTATGCAAGGAAATATGTTGCGATAACATGTATTCTCAGTTTAGTTAGACCTGAGATAGTCATCGCATTTACATGTAATGCAAAATTGAAAGCAATAATTGAGAAATTAAACAAGGAACATTTTGAAACAGTTTAAAATCACAATGATAAATGCGTCATGTTGAGCTATAATTGTAAAAAAAAAACCGTACATGAAAGAGATTAAATTTACCAGGCGCTATGATAAATCCGTCATTAACTTTTTTCACTCATGACAAGATGGCTACTCGTCACATGAGCTACATTTTATGACAATCACCATTCACAATTAATTTGGTATCAAGTTAATTCAACTTGACTCAATGTAATTCTGTAAAATCAATGAAATGTGCGTGCACTTTTGTGAACAGGCGAATTTATGCAACTGTAATTGCTCTAAAAATCAGCATAATGTACATGAAGACGTGATTATTATTCTATATGTTTTACATGAGCATTAATGTCATGTTTTTGGACTACCTTATGTCTTCCACATTCATGACATATATTCTAACAGTAAAGAAACTTGACATTCATGTACAACATACACAATGCATTTATTTCCTAATGAAAAACATATCTGTAGTATCTGGCTCCCATAGTTAGTATTTCAAAACGTTAGTTGGTTGGTAGCTTGGCTGGCTGGTTGGTTGCTGATCCAGCGGTCCATGTGCTCATGCCCTTTGACCCAATGCCATTAAATGACATTATATTGCTGGAAGTCTTTGGATTTTCGGCCCACCCCGGGACAGAGCCAGAGAATAACTATCACACCTCCAGGGAGGTAGGTTTCAACCTATGCACTACTCCTAGCCACTGCAGCCAAGATAGGGTCACTGTGCTCATTCCCCGCCACCAATTGACTACTGGTTATGCCAAGTTCTCTAATACTCTAGGCATGCAACCAAATGTTCAAGTCAAAAGGATTGTCACGTCCTGATTCACTGTGCCACTATGATGGGTCTAAGCCATAGGAAAAAACAGTGCTGTCAGTTTAATCCTCCCCAGTGCTGCACAGTACATCTCTGGCTCCCTCCCAACCACAGAGGCTTGACAAAATACAAGCATACTTGTATGTATGGTGTGCCATGAAGCTTCTCTAAGAAGATAACCTAAATATAACGGCATGTCATCTACTAATGTTTTCTGTTGCATGGTTGGTTTGTCTAGTGAGCCATTGGTGAGACCCACAGACGCAACCGCATGCGTAAAACGGTAGTTAAAATGTGTCAGTATTATGTGTTTGCTAAAACTCCTTTGCTTTACCAATTCCAATGTTGCCACACGTGAAGAATTACATTTTGTAGTACAACACAGAAGCGTGTTTCTGTTAAAACATATTATCAAATCAATAAATGTGTTTATATATTTAAATATGGTAAAATTAAATATTATTATAATCAATTTCTTTTTTATTTCAATTGTTAAAGTAGTTATGCACGTTTTTTGCTATACTGTGGAAAACTCTGAATATCTACCCAGTCATTTCTTCAGTAGCCAACAACTTTTTTATTCTTAAAACATCATGGTTGACAGCGTGTATAACATCAACGTTTTTTCTCCCTTATATATATACACACACACAAATATATCACGCAGTTGTGTGAAATATTAGAATATTTCATCAAGTGCTGCTTACTATAAGATGTTTTATAGAGTGAAGATCTCCAACATATACACGCGTATATTACATAGATTACAAAGACTTGATACGTTTATATCCTCAGGACTTTGTATAAATATCATAAACAATTGAGGTAATGGTAATATAATAGAATAAATGTCTTGCATAATTCAATATCAACGTTTATCGGATAAGTTTGAAGCAAGTTAACATATTCAAATATGTATGCACGATAATAACATCAGATGGTAAATGTATGAAAGAAGTCAAATGTATTCAAGGAAGTGCATACTCTCACACGATAAAGACCATTCAATGTTTACAATTCTCACATATTTGTCTCATGAGGCGAAGAATGTAGTTCTTAGAAGTTATACAGTACCATGTCGGATGTATGGAAGTGAATCCTGCAGAGAAATCTATATTAAGGCAGTATAGGTGTGATTTTTTTTGAAGATTATTAAGAACATCATGCACAGATAAAATAGTAATTCAAAGATGCTGACAGACGTTGATTCTCTAATAGAGCTGTTTGCTGACATCATAAACAGTTCCCATTCTCTGGACACAACATGAGAAGAGGACAGATTCCACACATTGTAACAACAGCGAAGTTGACGCGCACGACTAGGAGACCATGAGAGAAGACGCTTGACAACCTAACACTGTGGCATGAGAAAACATCTGTGTCGGAAATGAATGACATCACACAAAATTAAAGCATGTGAAAAGAGGTTAACCAGCGTCACACGACATCGACTATGATAACCAGCGTCACACGACATCGACAATGATAACCAGCGTCACACGACATCGACTATGATAACCAGCGTCACACGACATCGACAATGATAACCAGCGTTACACGACATGGACTATGATAACCAGCGTCACACGACATCGACAATGATAACCAGCGTCACACGACATCGACAATGATAACCAGCGTCACACCGACATCGACAATGAGAAGAAGAAGTACAAATAATTAATCTACACAAAGGATAAATGCACCTCACGCTTTGATATTTTCCACAAACCAAAGCAGCAACAAAATATAGCAGAGAATATGACAGGACACACAAATGTGGGGACATTTATGTTGTAGTCTCCATTACTTATGTACATGCATGTATTTCTTACTGAAATAAGAGACACACAAATGTGGGGACATTTATGTTGTAGTCTCCATTACTTATGTACATCCCATGTATTTTCTTACTGAAATAAGAGACACACATGAGCAATTAGTCAGCATGACTTTTATACACTTTTCTTACCGTAACAGCGTCTATCAGTCCTGTTACAATCACCTGCGCACCCACTAGGACAGGTAAGTTGACAGTCTAAACCAAAATTATCCGGTACACACACTGCAACAAGAGAAACGTGATCACAATAATATTTACATTACTGTTCCTGAACACACTTTGATATACCATGTAATTAACATACAATAATAGCCGTGTTCTGTCACTTCTCCGGAACTATCTATACATTGCGTCATTTAACGTCTCGGTATTTCCGTGCGATATCCAATCAAACAATTGCTATCGCGACTTTATTTAACCTTTACCACTCGTGTTAACAATTACGTAATTTATCTCCTGAAGCTGAATTATTTTTTTTGGAAATGCTTCGTAATATTGGGTTGCTGTTCGAAAACGTGACATTTTTTGTTGTTGTTCTTTTTGTTAGAGATATTTAAATAGTTTTGCACATATAAATAAAGAATTGAAGTCTGCAAATATTGGTGTTAATGTTGGTTGTGTGTGTGTGTGTGTGTGATACGAAACGTGTGAGAAAGTCGTAAGGATATTTTTTAATCAAAACAAAAAACAACAAAAACGAAAAAACAAGCAAATTTGAAACCAAAATTGCGTTTGTAACCCAACCCCCTAGTCCTCTATTAAAGCATTCAATGGCACAGCTCGTAGACAGGGGTTTGTGATAGTATATGGGAGCATTCAATGGCACAGCTCGTTCACAGGATCTATGATAGCCTATGAGAGCATTCAAAGGCACAGCTCGTAGACAGGGATCTGTGATAGTCCTCTATTAGAGCATTCAATGACACAGCTCTTTGACAGGGATCTGTGATAATTCTAAATGACAAGTCACTATGACAGGGATCTATGAAAGTCCTCAATAACAACCACTATGACATAGACATGCGATAGTCCTCAATGACAAGAAACTATGCCATAGACCTGTGATAGTCCTCAATGACAAGAAACTATGCCATAGACCTGTGATAGTTCTCAATGACAAGCCACTGTGACAGGGATCTATGGAATTCCTCAATGACAAGCCACTGTGACATAGACACGTGATAGTCCTCAATGATACGGATCTACGCAGTAGCAATACTCCATCTTAATACATCTGGTCATAATGACGGACGCATCGATGTGTGTTTTTGTATGACACCGTCAACATCTCTTGAACGATTGATTATTTCATTATTTCGTTTATGATGTTGTGTTAGTTATGTTGGCAAGGGGTTTCTCTCATCAAGATTTTCGCTGTTGCAATGGAGTACGTGCATCAGAAATGTTCATGCGTGTAGCCGTTTTTTCACGTGATTACAAGGCCTAGTACACAAAAATAGCTGGAAAACTAAAAAGTTCTAAAAGGGGTGGGCTAAACGGCAAGGTCGGCACGCTGGGGTGTGGCGCTACAGATCAAAGGTTGTTCGTCTGTCTTTGAAATCGCTACGTTTGTTTTTTTTAATAGAATGTCTCAAGTGTAGAAAAAAGACGTCCAGAACTGGATAAAGTAATCTACAGCGCATATATTGTGGCTCTACAAGAATCGCGTGTGGAATGGGAAACCATCTCCAAGTCACCGGCTTTCAACGTTTCTATAATTGGCGACACCTGGGGCAAGTAATTCTTGTACGAGAAGGCATTGACGCTGTCGAGATAGATATGTCTGAATGGGATAATGATGATATTCAGCTGCAAGCTGTAAGGGTATAATATACAACACCCTTAGGTGCTCGTCAAAGTTTACGACTGCAACACCAGACTGAACATGCAGATGTGGAAATCTCCAATCTCTCCTTGAGTGTATCCGCTATTACACTTCTGCTGACAGTACCAGTCCTATGCTAGTTGAACATCATTCTTCTGCGCCCTCCAAAAATTTACTTCTAGCAACACCACATTTCAACCCCTGATCTTTAATCCTAGCTATTGAAAAGGAATCATCATCCACATTAGTCTCACTATCGCGTGCTATATCTCTTAAGGAATTCAAAACGTCAGTAGATCCATTGCCAAATCGCCCTGTGCCACAATCGCGCATGACGCCAGTGGATCCGCTCTTTCATTGCCTCACACGCCCACATATCTCGGCACACACATACATGTAACCACTTTCAGCCTCACCTTTCTCAAGGCCTCCATCCACTATTCGTGAACGAGACCCAATTGTACCTTCCTTATTATACTCATAGAGTCACTCAAGATGCAGAACTGGGTTACCTTCTGTGTGTATACACACTAAAATTCCCTGGTCACCGCCATTGTCTCCATGGTCATACTACTCGTAGTGACCGCAAAGGCACCACTGTCCTCCCTGATCGGCTTACCTGCGCACTGACCTATGAAAGTCCAAGCCCTGCGAATACGTCTAATCACATCCCTTCTTTGGTATTCTTACGGACCAAATCCTGCACTTCTTTCTCCACAAATGTGGGACACCATTCTCTGCATTCCATGCTAAGTGGTATTACTACTCTAAAACATGTTTCAAAATATGTGGGTAGACCTATCCATTCCGCACCTGCTGCCATATCCTGCAATCTGCATACGCTTTGTATGACATCCTCAGCACGTACAATCCAGGACCTCAATCTCTGAGTCTGTTGCCATTAACTTTCTGTATTTCGGAATGAAATGGATGTTCCTTATCTGCATGCATTTGAAGGTACGCCCGTGTACGGAATGCTGTAATCTATGCCCAGCTGTTTGACAGTCAAGTAGGTATCGCATAGCTCTTGTCGATTTGTCTCTTGAACATCCCAGTATGATACGCATTGCTGCATTCTGGATTATATCCAGTCTTTCTATATGAGATTAGCTAACAGTTATAATAGTTAGTGCATATTCCACCACAGCCATAACTAAACCGTGGTAGAAAAGAAATAACAACCTAAGCTCACACTGCGCAGCAGACATAACTTTCATTGCTGCTAAGCATTTGTCTGCCATTATGATAACGTGGTCAGCATATTACATGAAACCCAGACTTATGTCAAAAAACACACCCAGATATCTCATTGTGCTAGTTCTCTCTAAACATTTCCCGGACAACGAAACTTGTGGCATGGTTGTCTATACCATGTGATTATTCAAGGAAAACCACGTCACGAATGCCTTAGAGGGATTAACCACTGCCCCAGTATCTCGACACCAATTTGTCAGTCTGTCCAACTCCTTCTGTAGTTTCACGAAGCACTCTTATCGAATTCTGCCCGGTCTGTACAACAAGATATCATTAGCATATGACGTCGTTCTGCCAACAACTGTGATTTGTTTGCCAGCTATATGTACTGTGTATACATTGAAACGTGTAGGCAATAGAGGCGATCCCTGTGACATAATTGGGCTTAAAACCGCCTCAAGGTCTATTGCGACCTCACGTCTCCATGCGCGAACCACTCAGAAACATCCTGCGCAAATATGGATTTATTCTGCCATGTCTTCTTTCCTTTGTGATACCCTCCTAAGAATGTTGGTAAAAACGTATTTTTTTCAAGATAACACGATACCTTCCAGGTGATTTTTTTTTCCAAAAGCTTGCCTATCGTATTCTGCATTGTTATTATTCTGTAGCCTTGTATTCTGATGTGGTCCTTCCTGGGTTTAGGTAGTGGATCTAAATAGCTGTGCAACCAGTCTTCTATTACTGTGTCCTTAAGAAGGTTAATATTGAACTTGTCCGCCAAATATCCCAACTCCTCTTCCGCTCTCCGACTAATGTAATCATATCTAACACCATCTGGTCCTGGTGATGTGTTTTTTGTATTTTTCAGCGCCTTTATGATTTCTTCAACTGTGATTATCATGTGAAGTTTATTGCTCAAGTTCTTACACGTGTCTATAATCGTTTTTCTGATTGCTTGATATGTCTGCACATTTCTCTGACCAATTTGTGCAGTGTAGTGTGCCAGCAACGCCGCACCTTTATCTCATTCGTCTTCTGCCATACTGTATCGTCGCTCTGGAATTCGCCAATAGCCACGCGTCTTGTCAGACAATTCATGGACTTGTGTAAATGCCAGAACAATTTTAGTGACTTTTCGCGTGTGATCTCCTGACACGGTTCGTTCCATTTTGACACCTTTGCTGACTTTGCAATATCTTTGAATGTTTGAACTAAGATATATTTCTTACGTTTCTGTTGTGTGACTTCCATGGGCTGAGCCGCTACACGTTACATTGCCCATTGCCATAGTGTTAATGATTTCCGTTTCTCGCTGCATGCCGTTTGCACCTCTTCGTTGCACCAAGGGAGCTTATCCCACACATGATTTCCCACTTCTTGAGCATTACGTTTGTCTCAAAACATGATCCACTAATCTGCGATCATACTTAAAGGACATGACCTTTAGCCTGATCTGCTTACTTTTGTCATTTTTCAACAGATAAACACATGGAAGGTGGTCGCTTCCATGATGCCCCAGCACATCCCATTTGCACATAACCATAGAAGTCGATAACACCAATGCCAGGCCGATAGCGATATCGTCATCACTATCCCCGCTTGACATCCTTGTTATAACTAAACGAACTAACTAAACTAAATAACTAACTAACTAAGCTATCTACCAAACTAAACTAACTAACTTAACTAAACTACTAACTAACTAACTAACGGACTAAATAACTAACTAACTAACTAACTAAATTAACTAACTAACTAACTAAACTAAATAACTAACTAACTAACTAAATTAACTAACTAACTAAACTAACTAACTAAATAACTAACTAACTAACTAACTAATCTAAGTAACTAACTAAACTAAATAACTAACTAAATAACTAACTAAACTAACTAACTAACTAACTAAATTAACTAATTAAATTAACTAACTAAACTAAATAACTAACTAACGAACTAAATTAACTAACTAACTAACTAACTAACTAACTAACTAACTAACTAGCTGAATGACTGACTGACTGACTAACTGACTGGCTGACTAACTGACTGACTAGTTAATCACCTATCTAACTAACTAACTAACTAACTAACTAACTAACTAACTAACTAACTAACACTCCCTCTAATGTTCTCTACTTGATAAGCTTAGCGACAAAGATGATGCGGTGACACATTTATTAAATCATTTCGCTGTCGTCCATCAGTTCTCTGAAGACAATATGTCAGCACACATTGCAGAATGTCGACTGTGTAGTTCACCAATGTATTATGTGATACACCACCTTAAATAATCTCAACAGATGAATACATCACACGTTCTTGATTATGTGCAACTGACATAATCTCAATTGATTTCAAATCCCATGAGACTTTCATCTTGCACAAAATTGCACATTTCCGTGATGACCAACAGATTTCTGATACATATTTCTGAGTAGCTAGAAATCAACTTACCTAAACACATTGGTCCAACGTAACCATACCTGCACGTGCAGATACCATTAACACGATGACATACATCGGAGCAGCCAGTGGAACAATTTAATTCACATGCATTTCCGAACGTTCCTGCTGGGCAAACTAGACGAAATATAGATCACCTGATTACATCTCTATTTATCAGAAAATAGGGATCAGCCTTGAGCACAATATTCTAGCAGGTCAGTGCGATATTATTACCTGAACCGCAACCTCCAACGATCGTATAGTGTTATACATCGTTATATACTTGGTGGCTTCAAAAATGATGCTGTGATACTCGTTAAGTGTTTGTATGACAGATAATATTATAGATAGTATATGTCTTTAGAAGTTAGTAATGGCATTGACGTAAGTAAATGGTGGACTTGTTTGTCACAAATTACGACATTGCACATCTGCGCAGATTAAATTCCTCCTGTTAAGTTCCAGCAGTAATAATTATTGAGTTTTCTCCATACAATAACTTCACGGGTCTCAGCACTACATGTCCAGTTCTCACAGTGCTAAATGTTTAGTTCTCACAGCACTACATGTCCAGTTCTCACAGTGCTAAATGTTTAGGTCTTTCAGTACTACATGTCCAGTTCTCACAGTGCTAAATGTTTAGTTCTCTGAGCACTACATGTCCAGTTCTCACAGTGCTAAATGTTTAGTTCTCTGAGCACTACATGTCCAGCTCTCACTGTGCTAAATGTTTAGTTCTCTCAGCACTACATGTCCAGTTCTCACAGTGCTAAATGTTTAGTTCTCACAGCACTACATGTCCAGTTCTCACAGTGCTAAATGTTTAGTTCTCACAGCACTACATGTCCAGTTCTCACAGCGCTAAATGTTTAGTTCTCACAGCACTACATGTCCAGTTCTCACAGTGCTAAATGTTTAGTTCTCTCAGTACTACATGTCCAGTTCTCACAGTGCTAAATGTTTAGTTCTCTCGTTACTACATGTCTAGTTCTCACAGTGCTAAATATTTAGGTCTTTCAGTACTACTGTCCAGTTCTTACAGTGCTACATGCCCAGTTCTCACAGTGCTAAATGTTTAGTTCCCTGTTACTACATGTCCAGATCTCACAGTGCTAAATATTTAGGTCTTTCTGTACTACTGTCCAGTTCTTACAGTGCTAAATGTTTAGTTCTCTCGTTACTACATGTCCAGTGCTCACAGTGCTACATGTCCAGTTCTCACAGTGCTAAATATTTAGGTCTTTCAGTACTACATGTCCAGTTTTCACAGTGCTAAATGTTTAGTTCGATCAGCACTACATGCCCAGTTCTCGCACCACTGAATGTTCAGTTGTCTCAGTAGTACAGTTATTCTTCTTCTTCAGCGTTCATTCTCAAACTCCCGCCAGATCTCTCTTGTAGCAGAACAATGGCCGTACTAGATTTCCAGCAGGATGTAGTCCAGAGAATGGAAATGCGTTGTGTCGCCGTTTTATTTGCGCCAATGGCCCGACACATCCGTCTTCGGCGGTGTAGTACACTTGAGAACTATATATTGACAGTACATTGCGGCATCTATAACTTCTCCTCGGCTATAGATATCTAATTTCTTTCCAACTGAGCTCGTGTCGACAAAGAAAACGTAGATGCAGAAAAATAAACATGATCTGACAGCGTTACAATATTAAGCATTCTTGACGTGATTTGAGCCATGTCCTTCTCATGTAAACAAACCGCCATGCAACTCACGCAAATCGGTGTGATTCTGTCACGACATTCAATCTGTGTACTCAAGTCACTGAGAACGGACCAATCGAGACAAGGACTATTACATTAGCAACGAAAATCATGCACACAATTATGGAAGCATCTTCAAGAAAACAAACATAGAACATCGTCTTCGTACTACTGTAAACATTTTGTCATTTACTGAGAAACTGTGAGTTCAAAATGTGAGAAATAATTATAATCTTAGGAATTAGTTGAGCAAGTGAGAGACGAGTGCTTTGATATTGTAAATACCACCAGAAACCTGCACGTTTCCAGTGTCACTATTGTGAAGAAAGAAAAGCTAGATGGAGATTGTGAAGAAAGAAAAGCTAGATGGAGATTGTGAAGAAAGAACAGCTAGATGGAGATTGTGAAGAAAGAACAGCTAGATGGAGATTGTGAAGAAAGAAAGGCTAGATGGAGATTGGACAATGCAAGAACGACGTGCATACGTACTGGCTAGACGAAAGCCGGAATTAGAGGTGCGTGGGAGAGGATCCTAAATGTGAAATATTATCTAAATCCGAGGGAGGAGAAGGGGCAAGTAGGAAATGACAAGTCTGGAGAGTTAGATAAAAATAATGACATATGGGAGAGAATTAATTTGTTAAGAGAATCGTGAGTAGAACAGTCCATATAAGAAAGTTGGAACCGAGTAGAACTTTCCATTAAAGAAAGGCTAAGTGCGACAGGTATAAAGTGGCTACATAGACTGTTCAATGTGATTGAAAGACACAAAGGACACCACAGGAATGAAATACAGCGGTGATTGTTCCGATGTGGAAGAAATATGTCAGTAAGAGGGATTGCACTAGGTATAGAGGAATTTCACTATTAAGCCACGTAAGACAAAATCTTCAGCAAGATACCGGAGAGAAAATTGTGCGCATATATAGAACCACGCATCAACAATACACAAATGGGTTTTCGGAAAATAATATAAGTTGTACAGATGCAGTCTTCGCCATCACACATTCAGAAAGAGCGATTGAACATAAACAAGACTTATATTTGGCTTTCGTAGACCCAGAGAAGGCTTTTAACATGGAGCACAACTATGGATAACACTAGCAGACATATGGAGTTTCTCAACATCTGATAAACCTATGTCAGAGCATATACGCCAATAGTCAATGCTCAGTAAGAACAAGCGCAGTTATATCCGATACATTTCAAATTCTCTCGGGTGTGAGACAGGGATGTGTACTATCCCCCCTACTGTTCATAACATACATCGACCACATCTGCAAAATAGCAAAGACAGCGGAAGAAAATAATCTGAAGGATAACTTAAGCGAACTAATATTTGCAGATGATCAAGCACTAGTGGCATCATAAGAAGAAGAAGAACTACAAAGACAAATGTATACATTACATCAATTATGACATACCTTTAACATGAAGATAAATATAAAAAAAGACTGAAGTAATGACGATAGCAAGAACAGAAAGAAGCACAAATATATATATATATATATTGAAAACAACAAACTTAACCAAGTGGCAGTTTTTCCCATACCTAGGAAGTAATATAACAACAGTCGGCAGGAGCAGCAAAGAAATACACAATAATTGTAGTAAAGCCCTAAGGCAAATGACACCAATCTCCAAAAACAAATACGTAGATTTAAATACCAAAATAACTCTATTCAAAACAATTATTATGTCAACGCTGTGCTACTAATGTCAAACATGGACGACAACAGCGGAAGACAAACGTACAATTGTGACAGCTAAAGTGGCATGCTTACGCAGAATCGTAGGAATATCGTTAAGAGACAGAGTGAGGAATGAGGACATACGACAAACAAAGACATCCCAATCTTAGAATTCATCAAGAGACTACAGATCACATGGTTTGCACACATCAGCAGACTACCATCAGACATCATACCACAGCACGCTATTATACAGATAAAGCGAAGGCAGACCTAGAGGCCGACCACTAAAACGATGGACCACCGAAATAAAATGGGCGTCAAATTTCACAATATATTCAACACACACGAGCGTCATCTCTTTAAAAAATGTATTTTAACCCTGAAGCTGCAAGGAAGAAAAGGGTGTAGCGAATAGACAGACAGATAGATATATATATATATATATATATATAGAAAGATAGAAAGATTATAGATAGATAGATAAATATATATAGATAGATAGATAGATAGATAGATAGATAGATAGATAGATAGATAGATAGATAGATAGATAGATAGATAGATAGATAGATAGACGTAGTTTATTGTGCCGCCAGGCATACCTTGAAAAAAAAATGTATATTGTAGGAGACACAGTTTTCATAGCACAGGAGTGCAAATACTTTGAATATTCAACCAGAAACTTGTATTTGGTGACTAAAACTATTGTGAGATCAACTTTTGTTGTGATGCTAGGAATAAATAGGAAACACCGTGTAATTGAAAAAGACACTGGCATGGGAGCCAGTATTTTGCTGATTAGAACTGTTGTGAGATATACGCATAGTAATCACGTTAGAAACAGATAATAAAGTCTTACTGAACGACAACTAACGCACTATCACTGTTGGATGCACATTAAATACTACACACACCAAAATACAGAACATAATTACACAAATAATAATACACATGCCATAATCTACATATCGGCCAAAAGACCTGTATCAAGAAAAGCACATACAATCAACAGACGCCGAGTAGAAATGAACACACCACACAAACGTGTTCGAGCAAATATGGATGTGTGATGACGGAAGGATAGGAACGGGAAGTACATAAAAACGTAAATGTATGCGGAAACGAAACCAACAAATCTTGTTACGTAAATAATGGATCAAAATAAATAAAGACAAAGTCCACTCCGAGCGAGAACTGCAGGTCAAGGTGTCTCACGTCTTATTGACACACGCTGAAGTGCAAGTTACGAAGCCCGAGATTATCATGAAGACTTATTGTAATGAGATTATTGAAGTCCTGGAATCACTTTCGCAGAACATAAAAGAGAATGCAGTGACAAGATCAGACGCTGGGCTCCTACTTCCTGCTCTCCATTCGTTGTCATTTTTGGCCTTCCTTGGATTATAGAATCGAGTTTTTTGTGTGAAATAAGTGACACACAATTGTATCTGCAGACGAAAGGTCTAAATGTACGTCAACATGCTGTGAAAATTTAGGCATAACAATTGTTCCTAGTCGACATCCGTGATTTTATGGTCAACGACGCATTCGATTACGCTAAAAATGTTTGTGAAAATCTAGGCATCAATATAGCTCTTCGTCGAATAAGAAAATAAAAAAGGATGGCCGGTGAGAAAGCTACGGATGCTGGTTTTAATTATGATATTAAATTAAGACAAGAAATGTTCGAATCAGTGGACAGAATAATACAAGAAATCAAGACCCGGTTTCAGCAACTGCATGAGCTGGATGTTAAATACTCTTTCCTCACATCAAACAACTTGCTAAACCAAGAATACAAGTGTGAATTGGAAGAAGAGCCCAGTGACATCGATGTGAAAGAGTTTGAAATCGAAAGAGATAGAGGTTACGCATTATTATCGCTGTAGCTGATGCAAAGATCAAAATAAAGTTACGAAGGGATCCTTCGAGATTCTGGAGTTTATTCAACAATTCAACTATCGTATTAGCATGTCGAATATCGTGATCATGCTTCGCATATTTTTAACAATAGCTATCAGTTTTGCAGCATGTGAACGAAGCTTCTCAAAGTTAAAAGTTAAGAAAATATTACTTAAGGTCTACCATGAGCTCCAAATAATGTAGCAATTTTGTCAATAGAACAAAATATTACGGACGAAGTTCATTTTGTCAATAGAACAAAATATTACGGACGAAGTTCATTTTGTCAATAGAACAAAATATTACGGACGGAGTTCATTTTGTCAATAGAACAAAATATTACGGACGGAGTTCATTTTGTCAATAGAACAAAATATTACGGACGAAGTTCATTTTGTCAAGAGAACAAAATATTACGGACGGAGTTCATTTTGTCAATAGAACAAAATATTACGGACGGAGTTCATTTTGTCAATAGAACAAAATATTACGGACGGAGTTCATTTTGTCAATAGAATAAAATATTACGGACGAAGTTCATTTTGTCAATAGAATAAAATATTACGGACGAAGTTCATTTTGTCAATAGAACAAAATATTACGGACGAAGTTCATTTTGTCAATAGAACAAAATATTACGGACGGAGTTCATTTTGTCAATAGAACAAAATATTACGGACGGAGTTCATTTTGTCAATAGAACAAAATATTACGGACGGAGTTCATTTTGTCAATAGAACAAAATATTACGGACGGAGTTCATTTTGTCAATAGAACAAAATATTACGGACGAAGTTCATTTTGTCAATAGAACAAAATATTACGGACGAAGTTCATTTTGTCAATAGAACAAAATATTACGGACGGAGTTCATTTTGTCAATAGAACAAAATATTACGGACGGAGTTCATTTTGTCAATAGAACAAAATATTACGGACGAAGTTCATTTTGTCAAGAGAACAAAATATTACGGACGGAGTTCATTTTGTCAATAGAACAAAATATTACGGACGGAGTTCATTTTGTAAATAGAACAAAATATTACGGACGGAGTTCATTTTGTCAATAGAATAAAATATTACGGACGAAGTTCATTTTGTCAATAGAATAAAATATTACGGACGAAGTTCATTTTGTCAATAGAACAAAATATTACGGACGAAGTTCATTTTGTCAATAGAACAAAATATTACGGACGGAGTTCATTTTGTCAATAGAACAAAATATTACGGACGGAGTTCATTTTGTCAATAGAATAAAATATTACGGACGAAGTTCATTTTGTCAATAGAACAAAATATTACGGACGAAGTTCATTTTGTCAATAGAACAAAATATTACGGACGAAGTTCATTTTGTCAATAGAACAAAATATTACGGACGGAGTTCATTTTGTCAATAGAACAAAATATTACGGACGGAGTTCATTTTGTCAATAGAACAAAATATTACGGACGAAGTTCATTTTGTCAAGAGAACAAAATATTACGGACGGAGTTCATTTTGTCAATAGAACAAAATATTACGGACGGAGTTCATTTTGTCAATAGAACAAAATATTACGGACGGAGTTCATTTTGTCAATAGAATAAAATATTACGGACGAAGTTCATTTTGTCAATAGAATAAAATATTACGGACGAAGTTCATTTTGTCAATAGAACAAAATATTACGGACGAAGTTCATTTTGTCAATAGAACAAAATATTACGGACGGAGTTCATTTTGTCAATAGAACAAAATATTACGGACGGAGTTCATTTTGTCAATAGAACAAAATATTACGGACGGAGTTCATTTTGTCAATAGAACAAAATATTACGGACGGAGTTCATTTTGTCAATAGAACAAAATATTACGGACGAAGTTCATTTTGTCAATAGAACAAAATATTACGGACGAAGCTCATTTTGTCAATAGAACAAAATATTACGGACGGAGTTCATTTTGTCAATAGAACAAAATATTACGGACGGAGTTCATTTTGTCAATAGAACAAAATATTACGGACGAAGTTCATTTTGTCAATAGAATAAAATATTACGGACGGAGTTCATTTTGTCAATAGAACAAAATATTACGGACGGAGTTCATTTTGTCAATAGAACAAAATATTACGGACGGAGTTCATTTTGTCAATAGAACAAAATATTACGGACGGAGTTCATTTTGTCAATAGAACAAAATATTACGGACGGAGTTCATTTTGTCAATAGAACAAAATATTACGGACGGAGTTCATTTTGTCAATAGAACAAAATATTACGGACGGAGTTCATTTTGACAATAGAACAAAATATTACGGACGGAGTTCATTTTGTCACTAGAACAAAATATTACGGTCGGAGTTCATTTTGTCAATAGAACAAAATATTACGGACGGAGTTCATTTTGTCAATAGAACAAAATATTACGGACGGAGTTCATTTTGTCAATAGAATAAAATATTACGGACGAAGTTCATTTTGTCAATAGAACAAAATATTACGGACGAAGTTCATTTTGTCAATAGAACAAAATATTACGGACGAAGTTCATTTTGTCAATAGAACAAAATATTACGGACGGAGTTCATTTTGTCAATAGAACAAAATATTACGGACGGAGTTCATTTTGTCAATAGAACAAAATATTACGGACGAAGTTCATTTTGTCAAGAGAACAAAATATTACGGACGAAGTTCATTTTGTCAATAGAACAAAATATTACGGACGGAGTTCATTTTGTCAATAGAACAAAATATTACGGACGGAGTTCATTTTGTCAATAGAATAAAATATTACGGACGAAGTTCATTTTGTCAATAGAATAAAATATTACGGACGAAGTTCATTTTGTCAATAGAACAAAATATTACGGACGAAGTTCATTTTGTCAATAGAACAAAATATTACGGACGGAGTTCATTTTGTCAATAGAACAAAATATTACGGACGGAGTTCATTTTGTCAATAGAACAAAATATTACGGACGGAGTTCATTTTGTCAATAGAACAAAATATTACGGACGGAGTTCATTTTGTCAATAGAACAAAATATTACGGACGAAGTTCATTTTGTCAATAGAACAAAATATTACGGACGAAGCTCATTTTGTCAATAGAACAAAATATTACGGACGGAGTTCATTTTGTCAATAGAACAAAATATTACGGACGGAGTTCATTTTGTCAATAGAACAAAATATTACGGACGAAGTTCATTTTGTCAAGAGAACAAAATATTACGGACGGAGTTCATTTTGTCAATAGAACAAAATATTACGGACGGAGTTCATTTTGTAAATAGAACAAAATTTTACGGACGGAGTTCATTTTGTCAATAGAATAAAATATTACGGACGAAGTTCATTTTGTCAATAGAATAAAATATTACGGACGAAGTTCATTTTGTCAATAGAACAAAATATTACGGACGAAGTTCATTTTGTCAATAGAACAAAATATTACGGACGGAGTTCATTTTGTCAATAGAACAAAATATTACGGACGGAGTTCATTTTGTCAATAGAACAAAATATTACGGACGGAGTTCATTTTGTCAATAGAACAAAATATTACGGACGGAGTTCATTTTGTCAATAGAACAAAATATTACGGACGGAGTTCATTTTGTCAATAGAACAAAATATTACGGACGGAGTTCATTTTGTCACTAGAACAAAATATTACGGTCGGAGTTCATTTTGTCAATAGAACAAAATATTACGGACGGAGTTCATTTTGTCAATAGAACAAAATATTACGGACGGAGTTCATTTTGTCAATAGAACAAAATATTACGGACGGAGTTCATTTTGTCAATAGAACAAAATATTACGGACGAAGTTCATTTTGTCAATAGAACAAAATATTACGGACGGAGTTCATTTTGTCAATAGAACAAAATATTACGGACGGAGTTCATTTTGTCAATAGAACAAAATATTACGGACGAAGTTCATTTTGTCAATAGAATAAAATATTACGGACGGAGTTCATTTTGTCAATAGAACAAAATATTACGGACGGAGTTCATTTTGTCAATAGAACAAAATATTACGGACGGAGTTCATTTTGTCAATAGAACAAAATATTACGGACGGAGTTCATTTTGTCAATAGAACAAAATATTACGGACGGAGTTCATTTTGTCAATAGAACAAAATATTACGGACGGAGTTCATTTTGTCAATAGAACAAAATATTACGGACGGAGTTCATTTTGACAATAGAACAAAATATTACGGACGGAGTTCATTTTGTCACTAGAACAAAATATTACGGTCGGAGTTCATTTTGTCAATAGAACAAAATATTACGGACGGAGTTCATTTTGTCAATAGAACAAAATATTACGGACGGAGTTCATTTTGTCAATAGAATAAAATATTACGGACGGAGTTCATTTTGTCAATAGAACAAAATATTACGGACGAAGTTCATTTTGTCAATAGAACAAAATATTACGGACGAAGTTCATTTTGTCAATAGAACAAAATATTACGGACGGAGTTCATTTTGTCAATAGAACAAAATATTACGGACGGAGTTCATTTTGTCAATAGAACAAAATATTACGGACGGAGTTCATTTTGTCAATAGAACAAAATATTACGGACGGAGTTCATTTTGTCAATAGAACAAAATATTACGGACGGAGTTCATTTTGTCAATAGAACAAAATATTACGGACGGAGTTCATTTTGTCAATAGAACAAAATATTACGGACGGAGTTCATTTTGTCAATAGAACAAAATATTACGGACGGAGTTCATTTTGACAATAGAACAAAATATTACGGACGGAGTTCATTTTGTCACTAGAACAAAATATTACGGTCGGAGTTCATTTTGTCAATAGAACAAAATATTACGGACGGAGTTCATTTTGTCAATAGAACAAAATATTACGGACGGAGTTCATTTTGTCAATAGAACAAAATATTACGGACGGAGTTCATTTTGTCAATAGAACAAAATATTACGGACGGAGTTCATTTTGTCAATAGAACAAAATATTACGGACGGAGTTCATTTTGTCAATAGAACAAAATATTACGGACGGAGTTCATTTTGTCAATAGAACAAAATATTACGGACGGAGTTCATTTTGTCAATAGAACAAAATATTACGGACGGAGTTCATTTTGTCAATAGAACAAAATATTACGGACTGAGTTCATTTTGTCAAGAGAACAAAATATTACGGACGGAGTTCATTTTGTCAATAGAACAAAATATTACGGACGGAGTTCATTTTGTCAATAGAACAAAATATTACGGACGGAGTTCATTTTGTCAATAGAACAAAATATTACGGACGAAGTTCATTTTGTCAATAGAACAAAATATTACGGACGAAGTTCATTTTGTCAATAGAATAAAATATTACGGACGAAGTTCATTTTGTCAATAGAACAAAATATTACGGACGGAGTTCATTTTGTCAATAGAACAAAATATTACGGACGGAGTTCATTTTGTCAATAGAACAAAATATTACGGACGGAGTTCATTTTGTCAATAGAACAAAATATTACGGACGGAGTTCATTTTGTCAATAGAACAAAATATTACGGACGGAGTTCATTTTGTCAATAGAACAAAATATTACGGACGGAGTTCATTTTGTCAATAGAACAAAATATTACGGACGGAGTTCATTTTGTCAATAGAACAAAATATTACGGACGGAGTTCATTTTGTCAATAGAACAAAATATTACGGACGGAGTTCATTTTGTCAATAGAACAAAATATTACGGACGGAGTTCATTTTGTCAATAGAACAAAATATTACGGACGGAGTTCATTTTGTCAATAGAACAAAATATTACGGACGGAGTTCATTTTGTCAATAGAACAAAATATTACGGACGGAGTTCATTTTGTCAATAGAACAAAATATTACGGACGAAGTTCATTTTGTCAATAGAACAAAATATTACGGACGAAGTTCATTTTGTCAATAGAATAAAATATTACGGACGGAGTTCATTTTGTCAATAGAACAAAATATTACGGACGGAGTTCATTTTGTCAATAGAACAAAATATTACGGACGGAGTTCATTTTGTCAATAGAACAAAATATTACGGACGGAGTTCATTTTGTCAATAGAACAAAATATTACGGACGGAGTTCATTTTGTCAATAGAACAAAATATTACGGACGGAGTTCATTTTGTCAATAGAACAAAATATTACGGACGGAGTTCATTTTGTCAATAGAACAAAATATTACGGACGGAGTTCATTTTGTCAATAGAACAAAATATTACGGACGGAGTTCATTTTGTCAATAGAACAAAATATTACGGACGGAGTTCATTTTGTCAATAGAACAAAATATTACGGACGGAGTTCATTTTGTCAATAGAATAAAGTAACACGACGACATTAATTTTGACGACGTCATAAACAATTTTGCCGTCCCTAAGGATCAAAAAGATAAAAGATACTGTATTTTTATTTATGTACCTAATATGTTTTCAAATAAATATTTTCGTCCGGTCTTTTACAATTACTGACTTAGTTTTTTTAAATGTTGCACGGACAGAAAATTATGATTCCGCCCCGGGCGTCATTGACCCACGATACGCCACTGGCTTTGTCTATCTTTACAATACTTCTACATCAACAAATATGTAACATGTTCATGTGACATTATGTGTGTATCTGCGTGTGTGTGTGTGCGCGTACGTGCGTGCGTGTGTGTGTATGTGTGCGTTTGTGTGTTTGGGTTTGTGTGCGTGTGTGTATGTGGGTATGTGTGTGTGCGGGTGAAAATGTAGTTTTTGTATGTGTGTGCGTGTGTATGCGTGCGTGCGTGTGTGTGTGTATTTAAAATAGACTATAAAGTTAGTGTTTTTATAAAACTGCATTGAATGTTCGCGTATTTTCTGTTTAGATTAGAATTCTACTTGTCAAAAGACATCGCAGATACACACATTTGGGTGTCTACAATCAACGTATGTGTCGTATTTACACATGGTTTACTTATCAATCATTTCATATTATTTAAGAATGAAATCGCACGTTTCTGCACTCTCGATGATAAGACAGACGATATTTAAAATGTCTATTCGGTGCAATATCTGAAGTGAGAAAACTGTATTTTATTTGAGATACAATAATTATTTTGCCGACAAAGATTAAATTGTGTCATTATTCCATAAAAAGTTTGGCATGATACGCAAATATAAAGTATACATTTGTTTGGCCTAGCCTAAAATAGCATCATTTCACAAACACATGGCATGAATACGTTAGGAGACAGGTTAATCGGACAATTACATTTGTTGGTGGACAAGGGTACTGAAACAATGACATTTGTTGGTGGACAAGGGTACTGAAACAATGACATTTGTTGGTGGACAAGGGTACTGAAACAATGACATTTGTTGATGGACAAGGGTACTGAAACAATGGCATTTAATGGTGGACAAGGGTACTGAAACAATGACATTTGTTGATGGACAAGGGTACTGAAACAATGACATTTGCTGGAGGGCAGGCTAGGCAAACGTATTATAGAATAATTCAAACGTGCTACGTTACGCGTATACTTGCCATCATTGCAGAGATCTCCCATGTAGCCAGCAGCGCAATGAATACAATCCCCAGACAGGTGTTTACATGTACGGTACAGACAATTATCGCTACATCGCGATGAACAGTTGGCACCATGTATGTCAGGATTGCACACTGGGGTACATGCGCCAGTGATGGAGTTACAAAAATTGTTTACTTGACAATTACACGGATTTTCACACGTAAGTCCATATGTATTATCCGGACATATAGGCTCTGTTGGTGACAAGATAGCATGTTATTGTAAGTGATTATATTCAGCTATAATTGCATACTATTCAAATGCAACTAAAACATGACGTAATTCCATGCTTCAAGTGATTATGCACTTCAGCGATTTACCAACACAGAACGCGTGCACGTGATGAAGTTCCTGCATTTCCATTGGTATGTTTATGCGATTTTTATTCTGTTTTAATAAAGTGTTTGCATTGTCTGGTTTTTATTGAAAGAATGTATGTTACGAATTTTTTTTTATTGAAAGAATGTATGTTACGGATTTGTTTTTATTGAAAGAATGTATGTTACGGATATGTTTTTATTGCAAGCCTCGTCTGACGTTACGAGAGTGATGGCCAAGTTGTTGGTTTGATTGCCAATGGCATGGTGACCAGAAAAATAGTAATGAATTTCAGTTGTGATCAGTCCACTTCAGTAAGGCTGCAGCAATGATTCCTGGCGACATGTACAACTTATGACCAGGCCTGGTCGAGCTCTTTGTTTAGAAACACTAGTTCAAGATAATAGTACTGATAAATGCACGCAACCGCTTCCAAAAAACAACTCTTACACTGGTCTTATTCTCGCAAACACTGCGCCAAGGAAACTTCAGCCCTGGTACTGGCAAAAAAAATTCTTAACCTTAATCGTATCTTTAACAGATCAGTTTACACATCAGTTTACATACAGTCTACATATCAGTTTATATATCATTTTATATATCAGTTTATATATCATTTTATATATCAGTTTATATATCATTTTATATATCAGTTTACATATCAGTTTATATATCATTTTATATATCAGTTTACATATCAGTTTATATATCATTTTATATATCAGTTTACATATCAGTTTATATATCATTTTATATATCAGTTTACTTATCAGTTTATATATCAGTTTACATATCAGTTTATATATCAGTTTACATTTCAGTTTACATTTCAGTTTACATTTCAGTTTACATATCAGTTTACACACAGTCTACATTTCAGTTTACATTTCAGTTTACATATCAGCTTACGTATCAGCTTGCAAATCAGATTACATATCAGTATACATAATTGTTTTCATACAGTTTACACACAGTCTACATATTAGTTTACATATCAGTTTACATGCATATACAGCTATTGATTGAATATAATTCATGCACTTACCACCATATACTTCCAGTTCACAAATAGTTAGAACATTGTCTGGATTTCTACTGTTAGGAATGTGTTTGATTCTCAGGAAACTGACACTGGTAACTGACGACACTTGTATATCGTATGTAGCCAACAATTTCGTGTTTGTGTAATTGTATTCCAGCTTGTAGTCCACGTTATACATGGAAATAACGAATGAATTCAGACGGTACTTATACTCTGTCAAGTCAAACATAAAATAATTAATTAAACACTCGCATTAAATATTTGCAAATTTGTGATACACGATTTACTCCAACACTACTGCCGCGCACAAATATTTCAAACATCCATTCACACAGTCTGTGGAAACATAATGTTTCCTGCCGCTAAGAGACATCGTGGTATGTTGTACACAAACACCAAGCCTGATTTGATCACAACGACACAGATATTACTTGATGACATCAAGAAGAGAGATGTAATATTAATAGTTACAACAAAACGCCAAATAAGTTCATCCTGCAGCAACAACGGCACGCGATTCAACGGTATTCTGTGAGTAATATACGAATAAAGTTGTGCAGAATACCTACCTCTCATCAGTCAGCCCCAATTAAATTTAAAAAAAAACAAAACTATAAAGCGATGGGCACAACATTTCAAAGCAATGTGAAATATCCCATTAGGCTTCAACTTACCATAAGTCAGAATATACAATAAGACAAGAGAGAAACACAGCGTTTACCATGTATTTAACGTACATGTAAGGAAAGGAAGCTGGGCACGTCAACCACGCCACTGATATGAATTTAATTATAAACTGCTACATGTTTGTGTTATGTCTTATGTCAAATAATATGTGAATGATTATTGTGTCCTTGCCTATGACATAATGATGCTATTATTGACTAAAATCAGGTTTATAGAACATGACCGAGTACTGCAGTAAATCATGTTCATACTTACCGAGTACTGCAGTAAATCATGTTCATACTTACCGAGTACTGCAGTAAATCATGTTCATACTTACCGAGCACTGCAGTAAATCATGTTTATACTTACCGAGTACTGCAGTAAATCATGTTCATACTTACCGAGTACTGCAGTAAATCATGTTCATACTTACCGAGTACTGCAGTAAATCATGTTCATACTTACCGAGTACTGCAGTAAATCATGTTCATACTTACCGAGTACTGCAGTAAATCATGTTCATACTTACCGAGCACTGCGGTAAATCATGTTCATACTTACCGAGTACTGCAGTAAATCATGTTCATACTTACCGAGTACTGCAATAAATCATGTTCATACTTACCGAGTACTGCAGTAAATCATGTTCATACTTACCGAGCACTGCAGTAAATCATGTTTATACTTACCGAGTACTGCAGTAAATCATGTTCATACTTACCGAGTACTGCAGTAAATCATGTTCATACTTACCGAGTACTGCAGTAAATCATGTTCATACTTACCGAGTACTGCAGTAAATCATGTTCATACTTACCGAGTACTGCAGTAAATCATGTTCATACTTACCGAGTACTGCAGTAAATCATGTTCATACTTACCGAGTACTGCAGTAAATCATGTTTATACTTACCGAGTACTGCAGTAAATCATGTTCATACTTACCGAGTACTGCAGTAAATCATATTCATACTTACCGAGTACTGCAGTAAATCATGTTCATACTTACCGAGTACTGCAGTAAATCATGTTCATACTTACCGAGTACTGCAGTAAATCATGTTCATACTTACCGAGTACTGTAGTAAATCATGTTCATACTTACCGAGTACTGCAGTAAATCATGTTCATACTTACCGAGTACTGCAGTAAATCATGTTCATACTTACCGAGTACTGCAGTAAATCATGTTCATACTTACCGAGTACTGCAGTAAATCATGTTCATACTTACCGAGTACTGCAGTAAATCATGTTCATACTTACCGAATACTGCAGTAAATCATGTTCATACTTACCGAGTACTGCAGTAAATCATGTTCATACTTACCGAGTACTGCAGTAAATCATGTTTATACTTACCGAGTACTGCAGTAAATCATGTTTACCATGTTATACAGCATGATTAGCTCTTTATGTGTGTTCTATGTATGTATGTATGTATGTGTGTATGTGTGTGTGCGTGCGCGCGTGTGCGCGTGCGAGCGTGTGCGCGCGTGTGCTATTGTCTTTTCCATTGTTCTCCCTTTCGTGGGTGTGTTTTCTTTTCACTTCGGTGCCTCGGGTACCATCTATTACTATGGCATGTATTTATTTTTCTAACCTGTACAAATACGTGCTATCATGACCCTTGATAAAAATCTGGCTTTCTCTGTCAATTTTTCACTTTGTTGCCATTATGTGTGTGCTCATTTATTTGGAAGGAACGTATACTAGTTTCTGCATTAGTTAAGTTATTGCACTATGTTATTCTCATATATCACCATTTTCTGCTCATATTCTCTTCCTGCTGTTTGCTCTTTCTCTTCTGTTCTTGCCTTTTTTGGCCTCATTCTCTCCCCTTTCTCTCTCTCCCACCTGATCACTCGTACCATCTCATTTTGCTCTTCCCTTACATCATGATTGCTTGTCTGTAGCATTCATTCTCTGTTGCCACTTTTGAGGTGAGTATTTTTAATGTATCTCTGACACAGAGCCATTAAACATAATCTTAGCAAATTCAAACACAAAACCATATTAATAAATATAAAAGTATTAATACGTTGTTATGTAACATATTATTTCTAGAACGTAGTCACGTATAATAATCTTAAATTCATCGCTGTCTCTGACCAGTTATCCTGTTTTCCGTAGCGACATGTACATGCATTCCTGAATATCTCTTATTCAACGAAGTCGTGGTCGGTCTCTGTCTCTACCACCTGCCATCTCGTCTCTGCCTCTACCACCTGCCATCTCGTCTCTGCCTCTACCACCTGCCAACTCGTCTCTTCCTCTATCACCTGCCATCTCGTCTCTTCATATGGACGAAAAAACCCAATCTTCACTTAAACATGGTGTTTATAAGTTCCCCTTCTTGAACGTTGATGTTCTTAGCACGTTTCGGTTAGTCTAACTGTCCATGGTATTCTTATGAACCTACTATAGCACTTAATTTGGAAGGACTATATTCCCTTGGCTGTAGTTTTATTTATAAAATTTCATAAGAACATTTTTGGAAGAATACTGCTGTAGTTTGCTGCTACTTTCAGGAGGAACATCAGTTATAAATGACCATATAAGAACACATAAGTTTTCTTCACCATCTTGAATTTAACAAGTGTAATTTGCATCATGAAATTATTCATACTGAACTGAACAATCTAACATATGTTTCGTGTCATTCCTGAACAATCTAACATGTGTTTCGTGTCATTCCTGAACAATCTAACATGTGTTTCGTGTCATTCCTGAACAATCTAACATGTGTTTCGTGTCTTTTCTGAACAATCTAACATGTGTTTCGTGTCATTCCTGAACAATCTAACATGTGTTTCGTGTCATTCCTGAACAATCTAACATATGTTTCGTGTCATTCCTGAACAATCTAACATGTTTCGTGTCATTCCTGAACAATCTAACATATGTTTCGTGTCATTCCTGAACAATCTAACATATGTTTCGTGTCATTCCTGAACAATCTAACATATGTTTCGTGTCATTCCTGAACAATCTAACATGTGTTTCTTGCCATTCCTATTGTCACTGACAGAGATCATCATTATAAAGTACCGTCTCCGCAACGAAGGTTGACTGCAACGAATCTCTAACATCTCCTATCTCTTGTCGTGGTGGTGCACTCTGCAAGACTGCAACCTGTCCATCATGTGATGTTACTCTACCATTTGCATCTCTGCCTACCGCTTGCTCGCTTCCCTTTGATTTTACCCTCACGTAAGGTCTTCAATAATGTCGTTTAATGAGTCCAAAGTATTTTTTGCCTGATCTTTATTTCTATCACTGACAGAGATATATACAGCTAATAAGTTACGTATATCGACAGAACCCGCTAACATGTTACATAAATAAACATGCCGCTAACGTGTTACTTACATATGAATACAGCTAATATGTTACGTACATAAACATACCGCTAACATGTTACTTACATAAACATACCGCTAACATGTTACTTACATAAACATATCGCTAACATATTACTTACATAAACATACCGCTGACATGTTACTTACATAAAAATACCGCTGACATATTACATACATAAACATACCGCTGCAATGTTACTTACATAAACATACCGCAAACATATTACTTACATAGACATACCGCTAACATGTTACTTATATAAACATACCGCTAACATGTTACTTATATAAACATACCGCTAACATGTTACTTACATAAACATACCGCTAATATGTTACTTATATAAACATACCGCTAACATGTTACTTACATAAACATACCGCTAACATGTTGCATATACCTACTTAGTTATACACTGTCAAAATATCGTATCATATGGCCAATACAATATGGACAATCCGTGTCGGAAATATCGTTAAAAGAGCAAAGATTACATGTATGTGAATCTAAGCTAATCGTGTCTGTAGACACATTACATGTATGTGAATCTAAGCTAATCGTGCCCGTAGACACATTACATGTATGCGAATCTACGCTAATCGTGTCTGTAGACACATTACATGTATGTGAATCTAAGCTAATCGTGTCTGTAGACACATTACATGTATGTGAATCTAAGCTAATCGTGTCCGTAGACACATTACATGTATGCGAATCTACGCTAATCGTGTCTGTAGACACATTACATGTATGTGAATCTAAGCTAATCGTGTCTGTAGACACATTACATGTATGTGAATCTAAGCTAATCGTGCCTGTAGACACATTACATGTATGTGAATCTAACCTAATCGTGTCTGTAGACACATTACATGTATGTGAATCTAAGCTAATCCTGTCTGTAGACACATTACATGTATGTGAATCTAACCTAATCGTGTCTGTAGACACATTACATGTATGTGAATCTAACCTAATCGTGTCTGTAGACACATTACATGTATGTGAATCTAAGCTAATCGTGTCTGTAGACACATTACATGTATGTGAATCTAAGCTAATCGTGTCTGTAGATCATCATCTACAACATTATAATATGTGATGATACATGTATTATTAGTAACAAATAAGTGGTGCAAAGGGAACGCATTGCTCTAGGCGGACCCAGGATTAGCAGATAACCAATATCCCAAATGTACCTCCACGCGGTGCACGCTGGAAACAGAAATACAGCAGCTCGAGCTTATTCTGGCCAAATCATTTGGGGATCGTGTCCGAGAATGTGGAGGTAGCAGATGGAAAGAGATTTGACTGCACAAGAGACAGACAATATCTCCGACACCACCAGCATCACCACATATAGCGACACTGTCGACATACAGTGAAGCTAGTCAGTCCAGTCCGAACATTGGAGGGGCGGCCAATGTAAAATGCACGTAAAGGTAGATGCACGGCGAGAGACAAATAGATTTGATACCGAGTACAATGAAACAATGAAAGGGCAGAACAGCGCTAGAGGGCAGCGCGAACTGCACATAGAAAGTGAAAAGTCCCTAGGAAAGGGGAACTACAAGCTCCATCGGCTCGAGACGAGCTTCTAGTTACCTGTGTTCCTTACAGGCAGAGACCCAGACCCATTCATTGGTGTTTAGTAAAGCAAGAAGACCTAATCCAACTCTAATGTCGAGCCTTCCTTAACCGGAAATATGCTCGCGAAGAGAAAGGGTTCTGTACCCGTAGGCTTAGGCAAGAAATGGACAACGATGGTAGTCCTGGCCCAACTCTACTGTCAAGGTTTCCTATACCGGAAGTACACTTGCAGAGAGAAAGGGTTCCGTACCCGATGGGCTCAGGCACAAAAGGGAAAACGATTTAGCCCTGGCCCAACTCTACTGTCAGGTTTTCCTACACCGGAAATACACTTGAAGAGAGAAAGGGTTCAGTACCTGATGTGCTCATGCGCTATTGGGACAAGGACGCTCGAGAACGCCTTGCTCTCAAACGCGTGGTGTTAGACTCGAACTTGGACAAGGGGTACACGATGTCGGTGAATGACACCTCGCCTAAGAGGGCGAAAGAGCCAGGGTTCAACTCCTCTGTTGAGTTCTTCCCCTTAAGGAACCAGGCTCACGGATGAGAAACGGTTCAGTACCGAATGGGCACAGGCACAGCACGTCCAATTACACGAGGCAAGTTTATAGACAGTGGAACACCTCGTGCGAGTCAGACGAGAGCAAAAATCGTCTGGGCGAAGAGTCGCCACTATGCGTGCCTGGAGACAGATATAGAGGCTGTCACAGGCTAAGGGTAGCCGACCCGTATTGTCAAGGCATGCCGAAATCGGATGTGCTAGGCCTACACGGCGCATAACGGTGGCACAACGTAATCACGCTCCCGGCGGAAATCGCACGGATATACGTGATGGTTACAATGGAGCGAACGCAAAACAAACAAACAAACAGTAACAAATAATATGTGATGACACATGTATTATTAGTAACAAATAATATGTGATGACACATGTATTATTAGTAACAAATAATATGTGATGACACATGTATTATTAGTAACAAATTCAACAACTGCTCACCGTCGCTGTTGTATATGCTGATGGTGGTAACTCTGACGGGGTTTCTAAATGTCAACCACCACTCTGCAGCTCCGTTCTCGACACCAGTGGCAGTGCAGGAGCCGCCTGCTAGATGCCCGTATAAGTTGCCATCAACTGCGTTTCTCGATCCATACATTATTGTATTGTTTAAATAGTCGCTGGATTGGTGTGTCATTTCTTTGAGCGCTACATTACGACCTGATGAGATGAGAATCATGCAATATCGTATGTATTGATTTATTTGTTTCCCTAGAATAGATAAATTAGTAAAATAACAAGCATTACCATACACACGAATGTTGACATTAATTAGTAATTTCTTATCGATTTTACAAGGTAATTTTAAGCGTTCCAAGAAATTTGTGTTTAAATAGCAATTAGTATAAATATAATTGCCTACACAAAATGCTCTTCAAAGTCATTATCTACACATTTCCTTCAAAGTAAGTATCTACACATTTCCTTCAAAGTAAGTATCTACACATTTCCTTCAAAGTAAGTATCTACACATTTCCTTCAAAGTAAGTATCTACACATTTCCTTCAAAGTAAGTATCTACACATTTCCTTCAAAGTAAGAATCTAAACGACATTTCCTTTAAAGTAATTATATACACATTTCCTTAAAAGTAATTATTTACGCGATATTTCCTTCAAGTAATTATCGGCGCCACATTTCCTTCAAAGTAATTGTTTCAATCATTAATTTCGCTTTTGCGCTGAAGTTAGCGCATAGGGGGAAGGTCAGATCTCTCCAATTCTGTCTGTTCAAACTATTATGTGCAGTTCTTGAAAATTATATTCCGAAGACGGATGTGTTGTGCCATTGGCGCAAATAAAATGGCAACACTACGCACTTCCATTCTCTGGACTATATTCAACTGGAAATCTTGTAGGACCATTGTCCTGTTACAGGAAAAATCCAGAGGGAGTTTGAGAATGAACGCTGAAGAAGAACAATAGTATGAATATTAGTTGTTTTTCTTTCTCTAAGTATTGTTCTTCTGTGTGTTTCTTTTGGTCTACCCCTTGCTCTTTTGCTTGTAGGTATCCATTCAAGAGATTGGTAGTGTATTATGTTGATGTCTGCGCGTAGAACATGCCCTATGTAGGACTAACGGTGTTTTCTGATAACATCTGCGATGAAATTTTGATGTGCCGCTTCTCTGATTTTTACCATTGGATTTGAATTCACTCCAGTGGGTGTTAGGTAAAATACGAAGACATTTGTTCTCGAAAGTCAGTAATTTATTTTCTGAAGATAAAGAGCTTTTCCAGCTCTCACAAAAGTTCATTGTTTACACGGCATTTATTTCAAATTCATTATCTACGATGTAACAGCGTGAGCACCCGCTGTTCCATGAAAGCATATACCGTTTGTGGAGATATGTGAGCACCCGCTGTTCCATGAAACATATACCGTTTGTGGAGATATGTGAGCACCCGCTGTTCCATGAAAGCATATACCGTTTGTGGAGATATGTGAGCAGCCGCTGTTCCATGAAAGCATACCGTTTGTGGAGATATGTGAGGACCCGCTGTTCCATGAAAGCATACTGTTTGTGGAGATATGTGAGCACCCGCTGTTCCATGAAAGCATACCGTTTGTGGAGATATGTGAGTAAGAGCGACATTGCCAGTCTAACCCCAAGTGTTTCGCTAGTACGCTCCTGAAAGAAAGCAATTAACCGTCAAAGCTTCTCGTGGAAAATACTCTTCATATGGCATGTTTTCCCAAATGCTATACATAATGATCAATACCTAGGTTGGAAGACAGACTGTATGAGAAGAACTGTATTCAGTTACGGAACCCTTCACAGATAACGAGAGATGGACGGCGTGAAATGCCACACGTTGAATGTTCAGCTATTGTGTAAATGTTGTCACTACGGACGCTGGTGACACGCAACGCAAACGTGTGTTATTCTAAGAACGAATCAAGCGACGACCTAGTGCAACGTTTCTTTACCTAAGAACATGTCAGATAATAGACATAACAGGTAGAAGCGTTCTGGTTTGTCTGAAGTTAGTATGAGGCAACGTGGGTTTATTGTACGAACATAAGGATCAATTTCTGATTGGCTAGAGGTTTTCCTCTTGGGAAATTAAAACCTTTGATTGGTTGGAAGTTTCTGGAAGTTTGGAGGAACTTAGAAGTGGAGAACGAAGAATGGATTCCATTATCGACTGCCGAGCCGGGCGGTTGCATTTCGCTTCTGAGGAAACAGTTCCGAAACGGCACAGGCGGTAGATCCCACGCGGACAGATATGTATATCTAGCACTAGTATTGGAAAAGGTGATATTAGATTTGAATGAGATGTTTTATGATTCTCATTAAGTTTATACCCTAATAGTGTGCTTATTCATTTGTAAGTGTTATAGTTTATTAATTAATAATTTGTCCATGCACACTTTATATTCATATTCTGATGTCCGTTTCGGAGATAGCCAATACTACGGAATTTATTGCTCATATTAAAAGTTGTTGTTATATTGAGACAGGAAGTACCTTTGTGATTATTTGATGTCAAGAAGAGTTACACCTGTTATTTTATCAACGAAGTGCACATCTTTCATAAAGGACACCACGTGCAGATCTATCATCTGTCACAACGCGACATTTCCTTCAAAGTAATTGTTTACACGCCATTTATTTCAAAGGAATTATCTGCACATTATCTAAAAGAAATTCCCTTCGGCATGTACATACTTTTGCAAACGTGCGTACAGGTGTGTTGGACACATTTATTGAACCAATTCCTTAACACCGCTCTCATTAGTCTTGAGGCATTGGTGATAATGTCAACTTCATCCTTCAATCATTGTTATTTCAATGTCGATTTCATTCGAGGGTGAAAGAAAAAAAAAAACAATCGATGGAGGGTCGAGAAAATAACATTGGTCCAATATAATGACATTGTGCTGTGCCAGGCACTGTTTTAGGAGAAGTGATGGATGTGCTGACGCATTGTTACGTAACATAATTCAACTTTGTAAAGTCCTTAACGGAAACGTTTATGCCATGGCAATACATTAAATTTCTTATTAGTAGTATCACCGCATATTTTATTGAACAATTATAGTGTCTTCATCGTAACGCATGTTTTAGTGAACAATTTTAGTGTCTCTGATGGTGAGTACTCAAGCAAAGGACATAATTTTGACACCTGTACATTATTCAATCAATTACATTTGCAATTGCGATGATGCAACTATCATGCGCCACATATTTTTGGTTAGGAACAAGCGTCACATCACTGGGGACACTCCCATATATGCTCTGCTTGTCGTGCCGTCAGCCATCTAAAAGTGTATAAACTCAGTGTCCCAGTCAGTTGCTAATTACGAGTTCTTCTGATCTTTCCGGATAGAAAGAGCACTTTCTCCCATCACCTCTAGTCATTCCCATTTCTACCATTTCCTGAATGTGTTCATTGTCACGTTCGACTTAACCTTAACTTCTCGTAGGGTATCCATGGCAGCTCTAATCAGTTCAATCCTGTCTCTTCTCATATCAGTGCTGTTCACCACAGCTTTACCAGCCAACACATCAGCTCTTTTGTTTCCCCTGACCCCAGCATGACCAGGACAGTAAATCCATTTAATGCTCTGCACATTGTCGAGAAGAGTGACCGATTCAGTTCCGATCAGACACATTTCTATCTTGCGCAGCATACTTTGAGAGTCGATATAATAACTGAGTCAGTTGGTGGTTGCGTCGCCAGTCAAGTGATAGCTGCTTACACAGTTTATATTTCCATTCTCATAATCGATGTTGTAGTGGGGTAAGCAGCTGACTTTTCAGGTAAGCCACGAAACCCCAACCACACCTGTTTGTTTCATGCGTTACCGCGCCATCTGTGTAAATTATTGTATCGTGTGGTTTCGATTGCTGCAGTATGAGTTATTTGAATTATAATTCTTAATAAGCTATGCCATATAAGGGAAACATGGCTAAATAAGAAAGCAGATGAGATACAACGATTTGCAGACACAAACGATTTGAGAAACTTCTATGATGCGCTTAAAATGTTATATGGCCCAACCTCATCGGGATCTTTTCCACTTCTCAATGCAAATGAAACACAACTAATCGTAGAAAAAGATAAAATCCTTCAGCACAGGGTAGAACACTTTGAGCACATTTTGAATAACCCATCAGCAATAAATGAAGAGGCTATCAACCGACTACCGCTTGTTCATTTCTCAGTGAAATGCTAGGTGACATCCCTACTTCAGAGGAAAGTCGTAAAGCAGTTCATCAGATTTCTAGTGAAAAAGCACCTGGCTCCGACTCAATACCAATCGAAATATAAAAATATGGTGGTAAAATCTTAATTAGAACTTTACATAATTTTCCAACAGTCATGGAAAAGCTACACATTTCCACAAAATTTTAAGGATGTAAAAATTATACACATGTATAAACGTAAAGGAATCACTAGTCCTGTAACAACCATCGTGGTATCTCTCTACTGTCCATTGCTGGAAAGATATTTGCCAGAATCCTTTTGAACCGTCTTACATCTCATCTTAATGAAGGATTATTACCCGAAAGTTAATGTGGTTTCAGAAAAGAACGTGGAACAACTGATATGATCTTTGCTGAAAGACAGCTTCAAGAAAAATGTCAAGAACAACACTGTGATCTGTACACAGCATTCATAGACATGACAAAAGCATTTGACACAGTAAGTAGAGAGGGTCTGTGGAAGATTCTGGCAAAGTATGGATGTCCACAGAAATTTATCTCAATGGTGTAGCAATTGCATGATGGAATGCAAGCTAGAGTTCAGGATGATGGAGAGTTATCTGAAACGTTTCATGTCTCAAATGGAGTAAAACAAGGATGTGCATCAGCACCTACCCTATTTAGCATCACGCTCACTGCTAATGTTGGATGATACTTTCAAAGATCTAGACCTGGGAGTAAACATCACCTATCGCATAGACGAAAAATTGTTCAACCTTCGGCGGTCCCGAGCAAAAACCAAAGTTTAATCACACACAATCAGGGATCTCATATTTGATGATGAATGTGCCCTAAATGCCAACACTGAGGCTGATCTACGGTGTATTATAGACAGATTATCCAAAACCTCTACCAGCTTTGGACTTACTATTAACACAGGGAAAACAGAAGTCATGTTACAACCAGCACTTGGCAAAAGCTATCTCGAGACCTGCATAAAGGTAAATGGTATAGCACTGAAAGTTGTGAATAGATTCACATATCTAGGCAGTACGATATCACAAAATACCAACGTTGATGATGAAGTGTATACAAGGATCGCCAAGGCATTACTTTCGGCAGATTGTACGCAAATGTTTGGCGTAGAAATTGCATTAACCTACAGACTAAGCTGAAAGTTTACAGAGAAGTGGTACTTCCAGTGCTGTTATACGCTAGTGAAACATGGACTGTGTATAGATGTCATGTGAAAAACCTCAATAATTTTCACACACATTTTCTCAGAACAGTTATGCACATTAGATGGTAAAACAAGATTCCAGATACCACTGTCCTTGATAGAGCTGGTATCCCCAGCATTGACACTATCCTGATGCAGACACATTCGTTGGGCAGGTCATTTGGTGCGTATACCAGAACATCGACTGCCAAAGATACTTCTCTATGGTGCACACGATCTCAAGGTGACCAAAAGAAGCGCTACAATGTCTCGTTAAAGAACTCACTAAAAGACTGTGAAATAGACCACGGCACATGGGAATAACTTGCACAAAATAGATCTACATTGCGCTCTACAGTCAAAAAGAGCGCATCATCGTATGAAAAGAGGAAAAATACAGCAGCTCAGCAGCGGAGAGAAGCTAGAAATTCACGGATAGACCAAGATCTGTCTACTGTCGTCATTCCATGTCTGAACTGTCCAAGGACATCTTCGAATTCATTCCAGTTTGTGCATCGCTGCTGGTCACTTTGGTACTGTTCCTTGTCCCTGGAAATGTTTAACTTGCCCTTTTGTTATTCCTCCTCCAAAACTTCAGTCCCCCCAAGTCCCCCCGTAATAATCGTCGTGAATAGTGTTATTTTAGTGTTTAAATCTAGTATTTGTTTCTAAAGATATGTGTCATTTGACCTAGAGTTTGTTATGCATTACTACATTCATTATATATTTCCTTTATGCTCTTGCCGTATGTTGTTTTATATATATATATATATATATATATATATATATACATATATATATATATATATAATTGGTGTTTCTGTCTGGTGTTCATATCTTCATTACTTCTGTCTGTTCTATATTTATCTTCATGTTAAAGGTATGACAAATTTGATGTAGACTATCTGTCTGTGTAGTTTATGTAGCGACCGATTGACGGTGTGATATGCCGTGATACGTTGCATGATCAGTAAGTAATAATACTGTCACACAATAATCTGTGACAGATGATGCACACGAGCAAATGTGGACTGACAAACCAATAAGCACTGTTCTTCGGACCATGTACTGTGAAAAGGCGACCAGGTAGACAGCCAGACTAAAGCATTGCTCTTTCTTTGCCTTATTTACAGAATCTGGTAGGGCAGAACAATAATGTGTTTTTGGGTACCATATATTCCTTAAGTGCGCACACAAGAACTATAGCCTAAGGGAATTGACGATTACAATAGAAAGTATGAATGAGCAAACATGTATTTATGTAATGACTTGTCTCACCTTGTATATAGTGAACAAAAAGTGCGCTGGTGAGAACAGATCAGAGTGTGTCAGATGTATGAAACATTATGATTTGTCGGTTGATGATAACTTGGCAGTCGGAAATGGGTTTCAAAACTCGACAAATTCTGGAAGCTAGATAGCAACCAGAAGCAGAAATATGTTCGCTGTAAGCCGTAGTTCAGCACGGGAAAGATTTCCGGATAGCTAGAGTTTAGTAGACGTTTTAGTAGGTGGTTATACGTTTTTTTAGATATGAGTTGTTAGAGTCATAGCTTCAATATCTCTAAGTTGGAACACGATGTAAGTCTTCAAGTAAGCAAGGTTTCTCGCTGGAAAACGGATAATCGAAACAGACAGATTCAAGTGGTTGAACTGATATTGGTTGAAGTGGTTGAACCGATATTGGTTGAATTGGGAACAAATCCTATTCAGGACGTAGCCATCAACCCATCAGTCTTTGAATGTGGTTAGAATAGACAAGCATTGTGAGAATGCGTTATATTCGAACAATACATGTGTATTGTCATTTGTAGTATATGTACTATATTGTGTGTATTATTTCAGGTGTACATCCGATAGTGATAGTGAAGCTAGTAGTCGTTAAGTAATACTTCATTAGCTGTTTCTTATGTAAGTTATACGATGTATTTTAGGAAAGATTTGTACAACATAGTGCTACATGACTCTCTGAAAGGTGCACCATCTTGAAAAAAGTGGATAAATGCAAATCAGCTTCGAAATTCACTGGCGTGTAACAATCCGTCATAGTTGTCTTCATACGTCGAACTGTCCAAGGGACGAACAGTCCACAATCTTTACTAGCCATCCACGAACTCATAGTCAAGGTTATGTCTCTAAGTGATATACATAACGTGGTTGTAACAAATGGTCGTCAACACTTTGTACAACCGACAACAACAACACATCAGTTATCAACGATTGTAACATAGTTATTACCTCCACTGATATACAAGGAGCAGATACGCCCTGCTATGCTGCCGTCGATTCTTAGAGATTTAATTAATACACGCATTCCACATGTGACATCCAGTGTGAAATTCCATCTGGCATCCGCTGACATTTCAACAGACATCTTCCTGAATATGGAATATCTCTGGTTAGTACACGGCTCTCCTGCATTGAATGTTGTTTTAAATGATATATCCGTCTCTGGCAATACAAGAATATTTTACTATCATTATTTGTGTACTTAGAACATACAGAAAGTTACAAATATTAAATATACTTATTGGTTTCAGTGCAAACATATGGTTTTGAGACATGGGCAATTACATCTCTAATGGAAAAAACATAAATATTCTTATGTATATCAGAGACAGAAAGATGTACCTACGCAGAAGTCCGCAAAGACATGAACATAGAAAAAGACGCCCTCAAAACTATGAGAAGAAAGAAGATCAAATAGTTAAATAAAAGATATGAAGAGACAACACTATTTTAAAAAAAGTATTTATAAAGATTGCTCATCGCAGGAGAAGATCCAGGGAAGATACCAATAGGCAGACAACAATGACACATGGCAGTTATAATTTTCTGAATTGAACATAATGCTGGAACATGCTTGGCTGATTCTTGGTTCTTGTTTGAAAACTAGATTCACAGCGAGTGGGACATTCCGGTAAATGCTCCGTTCTACGTTCTAGCAGCCATCTCAGTGTATGTAGACTCAGTCCCGGTCATATGTTGATTGCTAGGTCTTCCAATTATTACTTCCCTTCACGTCTAGATACTCCCATTTCTGACATTCTCTGTACGTGTGAGTTCTCGGCCTCATTGATAGCATCTTCATGTTGACATGAATTTATTACTTCCTTGATTAAGTATCTTTTATCTTTATTTCTTCTCAGCATTGTACCGTATATCGCATCATTGCCTGCCTTTAAATCATCTATAGCTTTTTCTCTGACCTTATAATGACCAAAGGCAGTATACCACTGTAATGCTCTGGAAAATTGAGTTTTTAAATAAATTCCATCATTCTTTTCTCAGCATGAACTAGTTTATCTTGCGTAGCATGCTATTAGAGACTATGTTTATGACCGAGTGTGTTGATGTTTCAGTTATCAACCAATTAAATACTCATTATATCTCCGTCCTTGATGGAGGATTGCTTGATATGACAGTGGAATATGATGAAGATTTCTCAACCAACGTCACGCCGTTTCTGTAAGCAAGTTACACCAACCGCTTTTATTTGTATTTCTGTTAACGGAGCCGTCTGTGTACATACTTATTTCTTGTGGTTTGAGTGTAGTTGGTAGAGATAATACACTGTAAAATGAGCCCTGCGACCCGTCCAATTTCGACACGCTTTATATGAGAAGAATTTCATTGATTTCTTCTAAGTGCGTCTTCAACCTCATCCATGCATGATCTGCCACGCTTGATGAGTTTCCCTTTGATTCATCTAGACTTTGTTCTAATGGTTGGTAGTTGCATTCTGAAACGTTAAGGTACGACCTAATATATGCTACCTGATGTCGCACTCAAGTACTGGGGAGAACAATTAGAAATACAGCAGAGATGGGTGTATCTCTAGTACACCCTGGTACCGCTCTCATTGCTTCATTGTGGACTTTTTCCAATCAATTGACGTGTGCCTGTGACAGTGTTAGTACCCAGAGATCATAATCTATGACATATATCATCAACACTTTTAGAAGCGGAAACATTACCCATTGCTGCATGTCGAAAGTCGAATAACTTTGATAACATTACCCATTGCTGCATGTCGAAAGTCGAATAACTTTGATAACATTACCCATTGCTGCATGTCGAAAGTCGAATAACTTTGATAACATTACCCATTGCTGCATGTCGAAAGTAGAATAACTTTGATAACATTACCCATTGCTGCATGTCGAAAGTCGAATAACTTTGATAACATTACCCATTGCTGCATGTCGAAAGTCGAATAACTTTGATAACATTACCCATTGCTGCATGTCGAAAGTCGAATAACTTTGATAACATTACCCATTGCTGCATGTCGAAAGTCGAATAACTTTGATAACATTACCCAATGCTGCATGTCGAAAGTCGAATAACTTTGATAACATTACTCAATGCTGCATGTCGAAAGTCGAATAACTTTGATAACATTACCCATTGCTGCATGTCGAAAGTCGAATAACTTTGATAACATTACCCATTGCTGCATGTCGAAAGTCGAATAACTTTGATAACATTACCCATTGCTGCATGTCGAAAGTCGAATAACTTTGATAACATTACCCAATGCTGCATGTCGAAAGTCGAATAACTTTGATAACATTACCCAATGCTGCATGTCGAAAGTCGAATAACTTTGATAACATTACCCATTGCTGCATGCCGAAAGTCGAATAACTTTGATAACATTACCCAATGCTGCATGTCGAAAGTCGAATAACTTTGATAACATTACCCAATGCTGCATGTCGAAAGTCGAATAACTTTGATAACATTACCCATTGCTGCATGTCGAAAGTCGAATAACTTTGATAACATTACCCATTGCTGCATGTCGAAAGTCGAATAACTTTGATAACATTACCCATTGCTCCATGTCGAAAGTCGAATAACTTTGATAACATTACCCATTGCTGCATGTCGAAAGTCGAATAACTTTGATAACATTACCCATTGCTGCATGTCGAAAGTCGCATACCTGTGATAACACTGATCAGTCTTTTAGCCTTCTGAATTATACGTGTGATGTGTTTGTTGACTGACGGACTTCTATCAAAGGTTATCCCAGTATATTGTAGTCCTGTTCTCTTTCAATGAATGAGCCCATGAAACTGGCAGTGTGTCACTGAACAGATTATTATTTCACAAGTACTAGACGACCTTTGCTTTCGAGGGATTATCTCAGCGTTGTGTGTTCTGTTGTGTGTTCTGGTGTGTGTTCTGTTGTGTGTTCTGCACCCTATCAACAATTGATCTCATCCGCCACTCTGTACACTGCCAGCGATATCTGTTCTGTTCCTGTCCATGTTGTATAGTAGAATATCATCAGCGTATGTTCATGAATTTTCTTATTGAACCATTTTCAACGTATACACAGTAAACACCGCTAGTCACAGAGTATATCTTTGTGGCGCTATTGTTCTGATCTCATACGTCCAGGATCCGCACCTCAGAACAACGTTTTTATATATTAGTGCATTTGCTATCCAGCGTATGATCCAGGGATGGATATATTGGTCCCTTAGCATGTCGACCAGATGGATGAAACTAACTCTACGAATCGTCTAGGTATATCGCTGCGACTACAGATTCTTCTTTATTTTGAAAACCTTCATAAACTTCATATACGAGAACTACTACATTTGTGACTGTGTCTCTTCTGGGTCTGTATGCACGTAGGTTATTTGGGAGAATACCTTTTATCTCCAGTTACCTGGTTATGCATTTAGCGAGAATTATATTCGGAATCTTGCCGCTAACATTTTGCAGTGTGATTAGGCGATAACCTTTTATGTAATTAGAATCTTTGTCTAGTTTTTACACGGGCATGATTCAGCTATGTAGTCAATCCTCTGGTACTTCTGTTTTCAGACTCGCATTATAATCGTCTTTCAGTTTATCTAGCATATTCTTCCCGATGTCCTTGAGTAAGATGTTCCGTAGTATTACATATTGGCCTGGGGCTCTACCATGATTTCTTGTCTAATTCCGATGACCGCACCAATGAAACTTAATAAGGACGAGAAACATCTTTAACTTGGGTGAACTCAATTCCTACCTAATGACCCCGACAAAGGAACCAGGCATGCATCTCGAGTGTTGTAACCAGCGAGGAATGCATATATATATATATATATATATATATATATATATTTGAACATCACGTTAATCCCACCAATCAAAACTTCAGTAGTGGAGAATGTATAACTGGCATTGATCACATTCCCAGTTTGATCACATTCCCAGTTTGATAACATTCCCAGTTTGATATAGCGGAAGTTATTTCCATGTCAATTTTTGGAATGAATATGTCTGCACGAAAAAAAAACGAAACCTGCAATGGCATTGAAATAAAAACTATAAAAATACGAGTTAAAACGTTGCCACAGTTTCGAGAGTCCGCACAAGAGAGATCACAACTCTGCTTCGTTTGGAAAGGGAAACCTAAATAATCGATAATTCAACATGGCAGAATTGCACATTACGAGCAACGAAGTAACATACTCATTAAAGGAACATGAAGTACATGTATCCCTTTCCCAAGGAAACAATGCCACTGTGGAGAACAACCGTATGGACTACACACAGTACACATGTACATGTATGACGTGTTAAGGCTGTGTTATGACATTAATTACAAATCGTTTTCATGCCAAACATCCCTGAATGAGATATTCATGTCCACATAACCACCAGCACTGAATGAGATATTCATGTCCACATAACCACCAGCACTGAATGAGATATTCATGTCCACATAACCACCAGCCCTGAATGAGATATTCATGTCCACATAACCACCAGCACTGAATGAGATATTCATGTCCACATAACCACCAGCACTGAATGAGATATTCATGTCCACATAACCACCAGCCCTGAATGAGATATTCATGTCCACATAACCACCAGCACTGAATGAGATATTCATGTCCACATAACCACCAGCCCTGAATGAGATATTCATGTCCATATAACCACCAGCACTGAATGAGATATTCATGTCCACATAACCACCAGCCCTGAATGAGATATTCATGCCCACATAACCACCAGCTATGAATGAGATATTCATGTCCACGTAACCACCAGCCCTGAATGAGATATTCATGTCCATATAACCACCAGCACTGAATGAGATATTCATGTCCACATAGCCACCAGCACTGAATGAGATATTCATGTCCACATAACCACCAGTACTGAATGAGGTGTAGACCAAGAAACAAAAATATGACAGACAAGAAAACACCTGGTCTACACTGCGCACTATTTACACCCCCATCTCCACCTCAGACATTACCCACACATCTGCCAGAATTTGAGCGCACATTACAGAGAAGAATCGAAGCTGAGACATTCCAACTGTTGACTACAAACGTTATTATAAGAAATGACTAGGCAATGAAGGCAACCAATATTAGAAATCTAAACCTATTGCATACCCATATACCGACTTCCGGTCAAAATGGCGTGCATAGAAACTTGTATTATTGTGTTACATCGTCAACATTACTTGAAAGATGGATTATTTCATCACTTGAGAGATGGATTATTTCATTATTTCGACTAGGATGTGGTGTTAGTTATTTTGACAGTGGGTACACTTATCAAGATCTTTACCGGTGCGACAGAGTACGTGCATCAGAGCTGAAATTTTCATGAGTGTAGTTGGTATTTCATTGCGGGGCTTTTACACAGAAAATTGCTGGCGATCGTAAATGTCCTAAACGTGGCGGGGCCAAACGTCAAGGTCATCGCGCTGGAGCCAGACGTCACAGATCTAAAGTCGTTCGTATGTCTTTCAAATCGTAGCGTGTGTTGTTCTAGAATGTCTACAAGAATCGCGTTTGGAAATGGAAAACCGTCTCCAAGTCACCGGCTTTCATAGTTTCTACAATAGGCGACACTTTGGGCAAGTAATTCTTGTACGAGAGGGCATTGACGTGATCGAGATAGCTATGTCTGAATGGGATAATGATGGCATTTATCTGCAAGCTGTCATGATACAAAACGCACATCACCCTTTCGTGCTCGTCAGTGTGTACGAGTGCAACGCCAGCATGAACGTGCACGACTGGAAATCTTTGGGTGAGATAGTACAGGAAGAAAGAGATGTCATTTTCTGCGGGGATGTTAATGCCAAAGGTAGATCTTGGGGCAATACTGCCTCTAATCAACAGGGAAGAAATCTCGAGGAGGCTCTGATTGACATGAATTTAGTATGCATAACCGACGGGCGCATGACAAGATTAGCTGCTAGGGATGGTGACGATGACAGTGCGATTGATTTGGGCTTAGTGACAGCTGATATTGCACCCAGATGCAGATGGGATGTGCTGGGGCATCACGGCAGCGACCACTTGCCACGTGTCTTGTTGGTGGACAAACGAAAAAAGTAAACAACAGAAAGCTAAAGTTAAGTCATTCCATTATGATCGCACAGGGTCGTCCATCGTAAGCAGAATTAGGAAGAACAAGCAAGGACACACGCCACCAGGGCACGTGTGTTGAACCAACCCCCCCCCCCCTGGTGGAATGATGAGGTTCAATGTTCATGAAGTGCAAATGCAGCGCAGTTGCAGAGTGGCAAAGGCAAGAAAAAAGGTGACATCACAACCAGATATTGTTCTGCAATTAAAACAGACCAACGATGACAGGGTTCAAGAGTTTAAAGATATCGCCAAATCTGCAAAAGACAAAAAAAAGGGAAAAATTTTGTTACGAGATTAAAAACGAAAAGTCGCTAAAACTGTTCTGGCGCCTGCTTAAATCAATGAACGACCCATGGAAGCGTATAACAATCCCCAATTTCAAAGCACAGACTTGGTATTGCAGAAGACAGATGAGAATAAGGGTTCAGCACTGCTGGCTCATTATACGTCACACATTGGTCAGAGGAACGTAGGGAATTACAATGAAATCATGAAAACAGTCACAGTCATGTGCAATAAGCAAATTATTGAACGCAATACTGCAAGTACTCTTGAAGATATTACAACCGCACTGAAAAGATCAAGAAACACAGCGCCATGACCTGATGGCATATCTAAGAGGCAGGTCAGACGAGGATCTGAAGGTGCTGGCAATGTTGTTTAACAAGATCCTAGCGACTAGCACAGTGGAGGAAGACTGGCTGCATAGTTATTTAATCCCACTACCCAAGTCTGGCAAGAGTCATGCGATGATACAGGGTTTCAGACTCATAACCATGCACAATACGATCGCCAAGTTGTTAGAAACGATCGTTGCATGGAAATTGCCCTTGCATCTAGAGATGAATACCAGCCTGCCCTCAACTTTGGTAGGCTATCGTCCAGGTAAACAGACTTGGCACAACGTCGCCGTATTTGCGCAAGATGTATTCGAAAGATGTGCTACCTGATGCGGAATGGAGTTGTGCGCCCTTAGATTGTCTGACAGCATTCAAAGTAATAATACGACTCAGTAGAATATGTAGGGAATGGTGCCAGACAGTGGTGGAGTCGGATGTACTCGCTCTAATCGGTGAAAATTCTAAGTATGTTGACATGATTATATATACAGATGGGTTGGTTGAGAGACACATCAGAAGTGCCTGGGTATTCACGGCTCAAAGATGGGCGGAAACCATCAGGGAGGAAACTGGTGCTTTCGCTCAGACCACAAGCAGCATGACAATGGAGGTTTTGGCAGTAACCAAGACTTTGAAATGTCGTTCGAAAACTTTCTTCGAGCATACCTGCATACTCAGTGACTCAATGAGCATGATTGTGAAAGTTCAGGCGGGATACATTCGGGAACAGTGACTGGATGCAGTGAAGAATTCCTGTATGCGTAAAGTTACTTTCATTTTTGTGCTGTGACATGTGGGAGTCCGGGGTAATGAGAGAGCAGGTAGGTTGACCGTACACGATGCTTCTACAGCTGTTTGTGGAGCGATGGATCGAGCAGACATTTTGAACGCCCTACGGGAAAACGCTCGAACAAATTACTGTATAAGTGACGATGACTCTTGTTTCATAACTAGAATATAGGAATTTGGTTTGAAATGTGGTGTCCCTAGAAAGGAGCGGTTTCGTGGACAAGAAAGAATGATGTTTATCAATTACGTACTGGGACCGTAAGCCAACGTGTAATGGTGGCTACACTCAAGTAGAGATCTGAGCACATATGGACTTGTCCGGAGTGCAGTGACGATGATCCAACGACTAACTAAATAACTAACTACCCAAACACCAAAAGCACTCCTACACAGAAGGCACAATTTGATACGCCTATCCGATCTAACGTTTATTTCAGCCGACAACGCAGAAAACAGTACCATCAAAGTCTTAGAATATGTAGAATAACACAAAAATCAAAGTCTTAACAGATGTGGAATAGCAAAAATTAGTGTGTTATAATATGTGAAATAACAAAAAAATCATGCAGAAAACCGGATTTTAAGCTTGTCGGTACAGATGGGAGCCATTCCAGCATCATGTTCGTTATCGACCACTTAAAAATATTTGGAGAAACACTGGGAAATAATCAACTGTTTCCATTCGATATATCCGGAGACAAATGTGAAAAACAACATCTACCGCAAGAAAGAAAACTGGAAAACAAATAAATCGGTCGATTCCCTTGGGAGAAATTGCAACAGCAAACTCTCTATTTCACTATGTGACGTGTACTTTACAGAGCGTTTTCCGTCGAACATACTGTCATTATGTAAGTTTCTCGTTTCTGTGCAAGGTACACAGAATCTTCCAGAGTCATGTATCACCAGAGGGTATTCGCTGTCATGTGTCAACCGCAATCTTGATCTGCCACATTCTTATAAATGTGACATTCATGATTGATTGTTCGAAACCATTGTGTCTCTTTATATGTCCACAATAAGTTATTTTCTTTTTTTTAATCATTGTAAGCAATCATTCTTCTTCTACGTTCAGATATTTGTCGATATCTATGTTGGTTCGTCTTTCTCCACGTTATTCCTATGACATTTTTGTACCATTTAGAATGGCGTATTTTCTTTTCCTTGTAGATGTCATTGTCCACGATTCACAACCATTTGTTATGGTTCTATATTTTTTTCATATGGACAGATATATCTTATTAATAGTTGCAACTATTTATAATTGTTTTTATTTGTTTTTCAGTTTATCCTTGGCATATATTTTTATCTGTGATGTTTCTTGGAAAGCCATTGATGAAATAGTTCTTGTCTCTGTGCAGAGAAATCTTTTTGTATGGTTGATAGTTCACCAGAAATATTCGAATTTAGTGACATTTTATAGTTGTTCCTTATCAATGACTATTGAATCTTTGTGTTCATTTCTGTTGATATACATTATTGTTGTCCTTTGTGCATTGAGGAACAGGTTTTTGTGCCTCCCTATGTTGTTTGAAATAACCAACCAATTATCAAAACAAACTTACGAGATAAAATAGCCACTATAAGAACACTACCAACAATCCTAAGACACGTGCCATAGAAGCCAAGAACCGTTACAATCAGCAACAATCACGGCTAACACTGGCGAATCAAGTGCCAAGAGCAGATGTTTGCAGGAGATGTCATGCTTATACATTACCATAGTGGATCTGCCACAACGTGTTATATCAATATTGTAGTAGAAATGTGCTCAAGTTATGAATGAAAGTCTCAGAAACATTGGGTTAGTACAACACAAATTTATTCCCAAGGAACAAAAACCAGTAGTCGTACACATTTTAACAGACTCCACGTGCGATTTTGAATCACAGACTCCATGTGCAACTCAGGATATCCATTACAGAGCAAGAGCAGTACACTCCAGCAATCGATACCTGGATATATCGATTTAGCAGGAAATGAAACATCAGAAATAGTTGCAATACCAATCGTCTCTAAACAATAAAAACACAGACCGTATAGTCAAACAGATTCTCAGAAACAACAACAGAGAAATAGTGCTGACCAGATGAGCAAATACATAGGATGTCTTATAGAAATATATTTAGTGGAAAACATCGCTGCATGGCAATTACAATATAAACACAATATCATCATCACCATCAACATTTTCTTCTTGCGTCAAGCTTGACACATAGGGCATATGCCATAGTTCTCCATGTTTCTCGATCCAAGCTTGACATAGGGCATATGCCATAGTTCTCCATGTTTCTCGATCCAAGCTTGACACATAGGGCATATGCCATAGTTCTCCATGTTTCTCGATCAACAGTAAGTTGTTCCAGATCGTTCATTTTCATACCAGCTGAAGTGATTTCCTTTTCGATAGTTCCTTTCAGTGTTGTTTTTTGGTCTACCCCTTGTTCTCTTGCCACTCGGTGACCATGTAAAGACATGACGTGGTATTCTATTTTCATTCATTTTGAGTGCGTGACCGATGTATGTCCAACGCTTTCTTTTTCTATTAACTTCTGTGTTGTATACTTGTTTTGTCTCTTCTTTTAGTGTTTCGTTTGACCTGAAGTCTTTCCAGTTTGTATTTGTGATTTTCATGAGACATTTGTTTTTAGTGAACGCGCTATGCAGGGGAATTAATTTCACTGTCTTTAAGTTTCGAACAGGACGAAACAGATCAATAGCCATTTCAACAGTTTCACACTCCAGCAACTACTCACTTGCAGCCGCTTCACAGTTTCACACCCCAGCAACTACTCACTTGCAGTCGCTTCACAGTTTCACACCCCAGCAGCTACTCACTTTCAGTCGCTTCTATAATCCAAGCGAAACAGTAAAAACTACTATTGATTGATTGTCCTTATCTTTCAACTTTCAGGAAATCAACAATTTACAAACACCCTTAACAGCCACCCTTAACGTACAATATAGACCACCGAATACATTTCAGAAGATCTGCGCTTTTACAAGAATGACAATGTGCTGCCAAGACTTGAACTATAACAAGAATGACAATGTGCTGCCAAGACTTGAACTATAACAAGAATGACAATGTGCTGCCAAGACATTAACTTTTACAAGAATGACAATGTGCTGCCAAGACTTGAACTTTTACAAGAATGACAATGTGCTGCCAATACATGAACTTTTACAAGAATGACAATGTGCTGCCAAGACATTAACTTTTACAAGAATGACAATGTGCTGCCATGACTTGAACTTTTACAAGAATGACAATGTGCTGCCATGACTTGAACTTTTACAAGAATGACAATGTGCTGCCATGACTTGAACTTTTACAAGAATGACAATGTGCTGCCAAGACTTGAACTTTTACAAGAATGACAATGTGCTGCCATGACTTGAACTTCTCAGCAACTACTAGATATCGCCAACAACAACAATGACAGTGCACGCATTTCTGTTTTGTTATCTTTTTAAACAGATTAAGCTTCTTTTCTCAACATCACATTACAGGCGATCGTGCCTACAATAAATATTGTTGTATCTACATTATAACTAGATTAGTACAACCAATCCTGCATAGTCAGAATTGTGTTCAATCCTCTCTCCGCCCTACGCATGTGGTTGCGTCTGTGGGTCTCACCAATGGCCCACTAGACATACCACCCATGCAACAGAAAACCTTAGTGGATGACATTCCGTTATATTGAGTTTCTCTTCTTAGAGAAGCTGCATGGCACGTCATCTATACAATTATGTTTTTATTTTGTTATTGAAATGTGTTTCATGTTTACCTGAATATATATGTATGCACCCTATGTGGTTGGGAGGGAGCAAGAGATGTTCTGTGCAGCACAAGGGAGGAGAAAACTGACAGCACTGTTTTTTTCCTATGGCTGAAACCCATCATAGAAGCACAGTGACTCAGGACGTGACACTCCTTTTGACTTGAGCATTTGGTTGTATGCCTGGAGCAATAGCAACGTTCGGCATAACCAGTAGTCAATTTGTGGCTGGGAATGAGCACAGTGAACCCTATCTTGGCTACAGTGACTAGGAGCAGTGTATAGGTTGAAACCTACCGTCCTGTAGGTGTGATAGTTATTCTCTGGCTCTGTCCCGGGTTGTGACGTAAATCCACATACTTCCCAGCAATATAATGCCATTTAATGACATTAGGTCAAAGGAATGAGCCCATGGACTGCTGGATCAGCAACCAACCAACCAACCATCCTCCATAGGTAATCAGAATATGATCAACATCACTGGGTAAAAAGAACATCAACACCCCTCCCCCCATCCTCGTCTCTTAATGAATTGTATCTTTTAAAATCACTTACAGTCGATGGAAAGTGAAGACATTATATATGAATAATTTGGTTAATGACCTTTCGCAGATAACCCACGCCCTTTAACTTAAGACATATATTCGTTGCTGTTTATTTTCATTTGTCAATATTTAAAAAAAAATATGCCACAGTGTTACTTGAAAAACACGCCAACTGCTGCCATATTGTTACTTGAAACAGACATCACTGCTGTCATATTGGTACTTGAAACTTACATCACTGCTGCCATCTTGTTATTTAGAAACCCATACAACAGCTGTCATGTTGTTACTTGAAAAACGCTTCTAACTGCTGCCATACTGTTACCTGAAAAATGCCTCTAACTGTTGCCATATTGTTACCTGAAAAACGCTTCTAACTGCTGCCATACTGTTACCTGAAAAACGCTTCTAACTGCTGCCACATTGTTGCTTGGAAATCTCACTCCACAGTTGTCATATTATTATTTGCAAAACGTGTGTTGAAGTGAAATACTCCGCAGCCTCAAATGTGTGCATGCTATGCTGAGCATGAATATCATTATTCATATCAATTGTGTGGTCAACTAACAAAATATAATATTGTTTAACTATTGGATTCATAAATGTGCACACATTGTGACATCTGGTACAATATATAATGAATATTGACTGAGGAAGAAAAATCAAAGAAAACAAAACAGATGTGGTGGACAGAAGAGAGACATACAATGCAGGACATGTATTGGCTGCTAGAATTAATGAATTGTCAAAAAATGAGTCCTATTTTCTAGAGTTATACAGTCCATATAATATATGACCCTAATTTGTGTATGCTGAAATACAGATACCACACAAATTAGGTCTGGATAACATTCCCTCTAACATATACATCGCTACCGTGTGTGTCAGCAACTCCAGTTAATTTAAACCACAACAAAAATCAAAACCACCAGCCTTTTGTGCTCCATATCACGAGTCTATACCAGCTGAATGCTATGATGTATTGTAGAGTTATCTCGATAGAAGTGGCATGTCTATTTTCGTTGCATGTAGCTGAGATGTCATCTCTCAAATAAATCGGCACCTCAGGTATACCATACCTAGCTAGCAGGTCGACTGAAACATATTCAAATTTTGTAGTGAATAAATACTCATAGACAGTGACGATAGTTTCACAATGATTTATTCATAAATAGTTTCCACGAAAGTACATATGTTAAATAGTTTCCACGAAAGTACATATGTTAAATAGTTTCCACGTAAGTACATATGTTAAATAGTTTAATGTTTATATGTTAAACGAACAAAACGATGGTGTAACTGAAGGGAAAAATGAATAAAGTCAAAGACCATACCAATATAGATCTAGATAAATTATTGGTCGGAATTGAATCCAAATGAATTGATGGTACCCAACTAAAAAGTAACACTGTTTGCTAGAGCTTACCTAGATCAATCATCTGTGGTGTATGATCTCAAGGAATTCACCTGAATATCAAGAACATCACGGTGGTAAGACTATTAAATGCGACTATTCCTTGATGTTATCAATCCATTTTTTTCTTATATAAATAACCAAATGGTCGTAGGGTGTCCGACAAAGTGGAGGGTGCCGCAGTAACCGAATGAACAAATAGTAAAGCAAAATGAATTAAACAGGTTACTAAAAACACTTACCTGGCCTATGAATAAAAATATATTTAAAAGTATATATAAAAAAACATACAATAAAACTAAACAGGACAATTCTCCACGTATCGGCTCAAATGCAACCTTTTTCAAGAGACAAACAACAGTAAACATCACAATAATAAACAAAATAGATCACTTAGATTTCATAAAGCCACTAGATGCGCGTTTCCATTACTGCGTCATGGAGACGTGGCTCTATGAAATCTGAGTGATCTACTTTGTTTATTATTGTGATGTTTACTGTTGTTTGTCTCTTGAAAAAGGTTGCATTTGAGCCGATACGTGGAGAATTGTCCTGTTTAGTTTTATTGTATGTTTTTTATATATACTTTTAAATATATTTTTATTAATAGGAAAGGTAAGTGTTTTTAGTAACCTGTTTAATTCAGTTTGCTTTACAATGTTTTTCTTAGTCGTGTCTTTTCCTTCCACCCTTGACTATTTCAACAGAACAGTTTTAGGAAGTGAGTTGTATCTCGTTACGTGTCCAAACCAAACAAATTTACACCGTTACACTTCCAAAAGTTGCTTCATAATAACCTGCAAGTGTATTTATTTTCTATTGAACGAATATATTTGTTATCCGTTCTATATAGCTAATTATTAGCAAACGTGTCTTGCACTGTGTTTACAAACCTGAAACCTGGTGCCTGTGTACGAATTGAGTGCCAATCTTTCGAATCATAATAACAGTATGCTTATCACTATCAATCTGAATATATAGCAAACACGAGATATATGAAGTGTGTAGATAAATAGCGATATCTTCTAAACGAATACAAAATCTACTTAGAAAATGCTACAACTAAAGAGTCAATAACATCATTTTTTAATAATTTATAGCATGTTGTAAATTTGTTAGATGTCGACTCTCCATCATCGTATGCATGCGGATTCGGATATATTCTTTCAAATACACAATTTTCAAGGGGGGATACGTATTTAAGATAGCGAGATTGAGACACATAAGTACCGCAGTTAAAACATAACAGGGGATTGGTTAAACACACAACTTTACATTTATTAACAGACAATGGATTGGTTAAACACGCAGCAATACTCTTATTTGTAGAATTTTGTGAAATGTTCAACACGTACTTGGTTTGCATATCTTAAATACGAACAATAACTTTCAATTGTAACATGTCCAACACATGAAAGATTTGAATATTTAAACTGCCACACGATTTCCTGTAAATGTCCAATAATTTAGGGAAAGGTGAAATGATTAAGGCGAAGAAACTGCACGGCTAATGGCAACGCTGAAGACATACACACGTTTCACAATATGATATATGTGGATAATTATAATGTGCAAGCATTGCGAACATGATGGATGTTTTTGTGTGATAGACAATGTAGTGTATGTCAAGAAGATATGACATAGATGTCAGAATAATGTCTAGGATAATTCCCCAGGGAAATTATGGTTGATTGTATACACAGATGCCGTTAGGCGTAGGGGTGAGCGCCTCAGATGAGGTCCCAAGTCTAGATGTGTTGCCGTGGTTGCCTTGTATATGACAGATGTAGGTTTCCTCAAACACCTTTCAGAAAGAGCGATAAAACATAATCAAGAATTATATTTGGATATCGTGGAACTAAATAAAGCTATTCACAGAGTAGATAGAGCACAACAAAGGATAACATTACAAGCATACGGAGTTTCACAACATCTTATACGTCTTTGTCAGAGCATATACGGCAATAGTCGATACTCATTAAGAACAAGAACAGATACATCTGATAATTTAAAAATTCCCTCGGGTGTGACACAGGGATGTGTACTATCCCCCCCCCCCCCTATTGTTCATAACATACATAGAACACATCTAGAACGTAGCAACGACAAAGCAATAAAACAATCTGATGGATAACTTAAATGAATTGTTATTTGCAGACGACCAAACTCTAGTCGAATCATCAGATGAGCACCTACTAAGACACATAGGTAGATTACATCAAACACGCATATCCTTTAACAAGTATAGAAATAGTAGAAGTAGAAGTATAGAAAAAAACCAGAAGTAATGAAGATAGGAAAAACAGAAAAAAACACAAATATATACATTACGAACCGCAGAAAAACGCGTGCCAGAATCCACATACTTAGGAAGTAAATATGTCAACAGACGGCAAGAACATCAAATAAATACACAATATATTAGATATTAGGTCTGTTGATTATGCTCTTCACACACCGAACACGGTCATGTGCAGGGGTGCAAAGGGAACGCATTGCTCTTGGCGGACCCAGGGTTAACAGATAACCAAGATCCCAAAAGTGCCTCCTCGTGGCGCACCCTGGTAACAGAAATACAGCGGCTCGTGCTGATTCTGGCTAAACCTTTTGGGGATCGTGTCCGTGAATGTGGAGGTAACAGATGGAAAGAGATTTGATAGCAAAAAGACAGGTAATATCTCCGACACATCTGTGCCAACACATACAGCAACACTGTCGACACACAGTGAAGCTAGTAAGTCTGGTAGAAGCATTGGAGGGCGGCCAATGTAGTCGGTACGAAGCATGCAGATGTTCCAATAAAAATAAAAGCACAATACTTTTTAATATATACTTAGAGCACATCATACAAGAAACATTGCATGACTACAACACGTCTATATCGATCGGAGGTCGCCCTATTTGCAACTTGCGTTTCGCTGATGATATTGATCTTATAGCTGGGTCAGAACAATCATTGCAAGAATTAACATCAAAGTTAGAAAAAGTTACCAGCAAGTACGGAATGGAAATCAATTCAGATAAGAGCAAAATTTTGGTAAACAGCAGAGACACAGAAAACCAGACTAATATCATGATGAATGGACACAAGCTTGAAGAGGTGAATACCTTCAAATACCTCGGATCCAGTATATGCAGCGATGGTAAATGCAAAGCAGAACTAAAAATAAGGCTGGAGATGGCTTTAGCGTCATTGTCAAGGCTAACTGTGATTTGGAAAAGCAACATCAGTGTTGGAGTGAAAATCAAACTGTATAGGTCGCTGGTGCTTTCTGTTGTGTTGTATGGTTGTGAGAGTTGGACACTCACTGTGGACATGGAGAGAAGATTACAGGCTTTCGAGTATAAATGCTACAGAAGAATTCTACGAATTTCCTATAGGGAACATAAGACCAATGTGTACGTAAGAAATAAAGTAGAGATGTGTGCAGGTGTCCAGGAGCCATTGCTTTCAATAGTGAAACGACGAAAACTAGCATGGTTCGGACATGTATGCAGGCACGATTCCTTGTCAAAAACAATACTGCAGGGAACTGTCGAAGGTGGAAGAAGCAGAGTAGGACAAATAAAGACATGGACAGACAACATCAAGGAATGGACAGGGCTAGATATTTCCACACTCATCCGCATCGCTGACGATAGAATTCGCTGGAGGACTCTGTGTGCTGAAACATCCAATGTGGTACCCCTACGACCCTGAAGGGTTATGGGTTTATTGATTGATTGAAAAGCACAATGAGTACACTGAGAAAGATGCACATCACTAGAAGGCAGCGTCATGTGCAAAAAGCACGGAAACGGTTCAATAAAATTGAAACTAAAGCATTGTTTGCTCGAGACAAGATTCTAGTTACCGGTGATCCCAGCCTGGTTCCAACTCTACTGTCGAGTCTTTCCTATACCGGAAGCGTTCTTGAGGAGAGAAAAGGATCAGTACCCGATGGGCACAGGCATAGCAGTCCGAGGTGACAAGCACTGTTAAGCTCTAGAACAAAACACAAGTCCCTAACGTTCCTAAATATGTGTACAGATTCAGACCTGGACGAGGGGCTCACGAAGTTGGTGAGCAACGCTTCAGCTAAGAAGACGAACGAGCCCGAGCCCAACTCTTCTGTCAAGTTCTTCCTAAACCGGAACCAGGCTTGAGGACGAGAAAAGGTTTAGTACCCGATGAGCACGGGCACAATACGTCTAATTACACGAGGGAAGTTCACTGGCTGCGGAACGCCTCGTGCAGGACAGACATGAAGGACAAACCGACTCGGCATAGAGTCGGTACACATTCACTGTCTGGCGACAGATAGGAAGGCTGTCAAGGCATGCTGACATCGGATTTGCTAGGCCTACAAGGCGCATAACGGTGGTACAACGTAATCACGCTCCTGGCGAAAATCGCACGGATATCCGTGCTGGTTACAATGGAGTGAACGCAAAACAAACAAACAAACGTTCATGTGTGCTCAGATCTCCACTTCACACACCGAACACGTCCTTATGTGTTCGGATCTCCGCTTCAGTAAATTTATCAGGGTGTAACGGCTGATGGTTCCGGTTCTATGTTGGTTCACTGCTCTTTTTGAAATCTTTGTCTATAGCTCTCTACGGGCCACAGCCATCCTCACTCCCAATTCTCGCATTCTCGATATTGACTTATGCGCATTGATCTTAAAATCATGTATATGCAAGATCGATGCACACTGGATGTAGTAAAACATACCAAGCCCTAGGGCAAATGACACCAATCATCAGAAGAACAATTCGATAGATTTAAGGACCAAAATAACGCTTACCAAAACGATTATTATGCCAACGCTGTGCTACCAATGCCAAATATGGACACCGACCGCGCAAGAGAAACATAAACGTGTGACAGCTGAACTGGCATGATTACACAGAATCCTACGAATATCGATAAGAGACATAGTCAGGACTGAAGACATTAGACATAGTACTGGCAACGCCCCAATCTTGGAGTATAGTAACAGACAACAGATCAAATGGTCTGCACACATCAGCAGACTACCATCAGATAATACCACAGCAAGCTATGCTACACAGATACAGTTAAGGCATACCTAGAGACCGACACGAAAACGATGGACCATCGAAATAAAAAAGACGACACATTCCGCAATATACTTATCACACACGAGGGCTATCTAACGAGAACTCTTCTACCCCTGACACTGAAAGGCAAGAAAGTGTTTAGCGAATATATATATATTAGGTTTCCTGTGTGATTATATGTAGGTATTTATAATACGCAAATACATGGCGTGATTAAACATATTGTCGTTGTTAGAATGACATAGTATGTATTCTGCAGACACCTTGGCCGCAATGAATGACATACGCATATCTTTACTTATCTGAAACTATCAAAGTACCCCCCACAGTCTCGATGAGAAAATCTGTGATTTAGAGTATTCAGGTTGGATACACACAGATGCATTTCCCAGAAGTCACAATAACTCAGGAGGCAAGACATTGTTCCTACTTTTCGTGGTTGAATATTTGTTGTGCTTGTGTCACACCCTGCATCCTATGCGTTCATGATTCTCTCCAGCATCGATCTTCCATATCCCTAAAAGAGCTATATTAACCCTGCTTCCGAAATTTCAGTTCTCGAACATTTTCTGACTGTGGGTGCAATTTCAGTTTGCAATACACTCTGTGCAGCTGAGGCATTAGAGGCGATTCGGATCTTCTCTGGGTAAAGATGTTCCTGGTCACAATTTAGTATCATTTCTGTGCTCATCGAGATTACACAAGAAAGTGTGGTAGACAAAAGAAGAGAGAGCTGGTGTTACCCTCGTTCGCTCCCTTAGAGAACTTCATTTGAACATTATATATATATATGTAGCTCTTGAAGTTGTTTGTGCATGAGAGATCTATACGCTAGAGGTTTACTATCAGAAAGGACTGTAGCTTTCACGGTGATCAGCTGCACATGGATATTAGAGGATGTGGATTCACGTTATAATCTGTGTTCTATAGTGTGACCTCTGGTTCAGACCTTACATATTCGTCCACCCCCACATAATGACGTAAACAATATAGTCACGCTTTAAAAAAAACCAAAAACTACAATTACTGTAATCTGTTCTTCTGTTATATCAAAGTCACAAACTCTAGCAAGATGTGAGAAATTATTCTACGACACTTCACGACAAACTCTAGCTAAATGTGAGAACATACTCTACGACACTTCAGCACAAACTCTAGCAAGATGTGATAACACACTGTACGACACTTCAGCACAAACTCTAGCAAGAAGTGATAACACACTGTACGACACTTCAGCACAAACTCTAGCAAGATGTGATAACACACTGTACGACACTTCAGCACAAACTCTAGCAAGATGTGATAACACACTGTACGACACTTCAGCACAAACTCTAGCAAGATGTGATAACACACTGTACGACACTTCAGCACAAACTCTAGCAAGATGTGATAACACACTGTACGGCACTTCAGCACAAACTCTAGCAAGATGTGATAACACACTGTACGACACTTCAGCACAAACTCTAGCAAGATGTGATAACACACTGTACGACACTTCAGCACAAACTCTAGCAAGATGTGATAACACACTGTACGACACTTCAGCACAAACTCTAGCAAGATGTGATAACACACTGTACGACACTTCAGCACAAACTCTAGCAAGATGTGATAACACACTGTACGACACTTCAGCACAAACTCTAGCAAGATGTGATAACACACTGTACGACACTTCAGCACAAACTCTAGCAAGATGTGATAACACACTGTACGACACTTCAGCACAAACTCTAGCAAGATGTGATAACACACTGTACGACACTTCAGCACAAACTCTAGCAAGATGTGATAACACACTGTACGACACTTCAGCACAAACTCTAGCAAGATGTGATAACACACTGTACGACACTTCAGCACAAACTCTAGCAAGATGTGATAACACACTGTACGACACTTCAGCACAAACTCTAGCAAGATGTGATAACACACTGTACGACACTTCAGCACAAACTCTAGCAAGATGTGATAACACACTGTACGACACTTCAGCACAAACTCTAGCAAGATGTGATAACACACTGTACGACACTTCAGCACAAACTCTAGTAAGATGTGATAACACACTGTACGACACTTCAGCACAAACTCTAGCAAGATGTGATAACACACTGTACGACACTTCAGCACAAACTCTAGCAAGATGTGATAACACACTGTACGACACTTCAGCACAAACTCTAGCAAGATGTGATAACATACTGTACGACACTTCAGCACAAACTCTAGCAAGATGTGAGAACATACTGTACGACACTTCAGCACAAACTCTAGCAAGATGTGAGAACATACTTTAAAAAAAATGGTACATATTCTAGGAAATTTGATCATGATCTAAGAACATCGAACGACGTTTACGTACTGACTGACTGACTGACTGACTGACTGACTGACTGACTGACTGACTGACTGACTGACTGACTGACTGACTGACTGACTGACTGACTGACTGAAGCTGTTGCTGTAGCATATAGCTGACCCCTGAGAAAACTGCACTAAAATTGTCAACAACAGTTATAAACATGATATGTCTCAATGAAAATACGTTTTTGTTTTTAATTTCTTACATTAAACGATGTTACACGTGAAACATATATGCCTAGGCTAATTAAAAAACGGTCTTTCCATATGACCTGCATTTTCCAATTTACAATCTACGAAGGTGAATCGTGGATAGTCACCAATAATGTGGGAAACACAGTTGAGACATTGGACATAGCATGTTCCCAGAAGAATGCTGAAAAACGTGTACCAAACAAGTAACAAATAGGGAGATTCTGACAGAAGTAAAAAAAAAAAATAGACGAGCACCAAGTTATTTCTCTCTCGAGATAGAGAGTGAGAGAGAGAGAGTGAGAGAGAGAGAGTTACAACAATATGGCCATATCAAAGTATACTTCTCCCAAAAATATAGCTTACTGAAAGAGATGACACGTCACCACGAAATAAATATGAATGCTACACAGACGAAAACACGATCACTAAGACCAACAGAGCAAGGCATTCACATAAGTAGAAAGATTGAATTCAACTTAGAATGAGTTTTTAAAGGTTGTAATCACTGCTACATTATGTCCACCATGGGATACGATGATATTCTTAAACAATTATTTATACATATGTAATTTTCACAAAAACTCACCGTACTGACAGCTTGGCCCAAAATAGCCGGATCTGCATGAGAAACGTCCACAGCTTCCGTCTAATCCACACACTCCACCTATATTACAGTAGCATCTAAACGTGCAATTTGTACCAAACCATTCAGCTGGACACACGGACAATTCTGAGGAAAATATTCACAAAAAAACTAATGTTGTAGACAACAATTTATCCAGACATAGATCACTATCATGTGTGGCGCATGGCTGAGAGGTTAGAACGCACGTCTCACACGAGTTAGGTCTAGAGTTCGATCCCCGGTAAGGACTGGGTTCTTTTTGTGTCAGAGGGTATATTATAAAACTCACCCTGTACATGACGTGGCGACAGCAAGAGCATGCGGTCCTTATCACACAGTTATTCAATCCCCTCCCTGCGACGCCTGAACTGGTAAAATGCAGTATTGACAGTTTGTATTTTTACAGATCAAGATAATAAAATCTCCAGAAAATCTTAAATACCTTTCTTAAAAATGGCCAATCTTAAAATCTTCATACCTTTTACAGACATAGATCAATGCAATACCTTCTCCACACGTAGATCAATGCCCTCTCCAGAGATAGATCAATGCAATACCTTCTCCACACGTAGATCAATGCCCTCTCCAGAGATAGATCAATGCAATACCTTCTACAGATATAGACCACGACACAACTTTCTCCAGACATAGATCAATACCCTCTCCAGACATATATCAATACCCTCTCTAGACATAGAGCAATACCCTCTTCAGACATAGATCAATACAATAAATTCTCCAGAAACAGATCAATGCTTTCTCCAGACATATTACAAATCAATAGCTTATACAGACATAGATCACGATAATACTTTTTCCAGAAAAAAATGACGTTAATACATCTTCCAGACATAGAGTAATACCTTCTCCAGACATAGATCAATGCAATATCTTCTCCAGACATAGATCAATGCAATATCTTCTCCAGACATAGAACATGATTATTCCTTATCCAGACATAGAGCACAATAATACCTTCTACAGACATAGATTAATACCTTTATCAGACATAGATTAATACTTTCATCAAACATAGATTAATACCTTCATCAGAAATAGATTAATACTTTCATCAGACATAGATTAATACCTTCATCAGACATTGATTAATACCTTCATCAGACATAGCTTGATACCTTCATCAGACATATATCACGATAATATATTCTCCAGACATAGAATAATACCTTCTCTATACATATATTAATACCGTCTCCAGACTACGATTCATACCCTCTCCAGACATAGGTCAATGTAATAACCTCTCCAGATGTAGTTCAATACCTTCTTCAGAAATAGATCATTGCAATAGCTTCATCAGCCATAGATCACGATAATGCATTCTATTGACATAGATCACGATAATATCTACTCCAGACATAGATAATACCTTCTACAGACATATATTAATACCTTCTCGAGAAACACATTAATACCCTCTCCAGGAATAGACCAATGCAATTACTTCTACAGACATAGATCAGTACCTTCTCCAGACATATTACAATACAATAGCTTCTCAAGACATAAATCACGATAATGCATTCTATAGACATTCATCACGATAATACCTTCTCCAGACACAGATTAATACCTTCTCCAGACATAGATTAATACCTTCTCCAGACATAGATTAGTAACTTCTCCAGAAAAAGAGTATGACCTTTTCCAGACATAGATTAATACCTTTTCCAGACATAGATTAATACCTTTCCCAGACATTGATCAAGACAATAACTTCTCCAGACATATATTAATGCAATATATTCTCCAGATAAAGATCAAGGAGATATCCTATCTAGACACAGATTAATACCATCTCTAAACATAGATTAATACCTTCTCTAAACATAGATTAATACCTTCTCTAAACATAGATTAATACCTTCTCTAAAAATAGATTAATACCTTCTCTAAACATAGCTTAATACCTTCTCTAAACATAGATTAATACCTTCTCTAAACATAGATTAATACCTTCTCTAAACATAGATTAATACCTTCTCCAGATATAGATCAAGACGATACCTTCTCTAAACATAGATTAATACCTTCTCTAAACATAGATTAATACCTTCTCTAAACATAGATTAATACCTTCTCTAAACATAGATTAATACCTTCTCCAGATATAGATCAAGACGATACCTTCTCTAAACATAGATTAATACCTTCTCTAAACATAGATTAATACCTTCTCTAAACATAGATTAATACCTTCTCTAAACATATATTAATACCTTCTCCAGATATAGATCAAGACGATACCTTCTCTAAACATAGATTAATACCTTCTCCAGATATAGATCAAGACGATACCTTCTCTAAACATAGATTAATACCTTCATCAGATATAGATCAAGACGATACCTTCTGTAAACATAGATTAATACCTTCTCCAGATATAGATCAAGACGATACCTTCTCTAAACATAGATTAATACCTTCTTTAGATATAGATCAAGACGATACCTTCTGTAAACATAGATTAATACCTTCTTCAGATATAGATCAAGACTATACCTTCTCTAAACATAGATTAATACCTTCTTCAGATATAGATCAAGACGATACCTTCTCTAAACATATATTAATACCTTCTCCAGATATAGATCAAGACGATACATTCTATAAACATAGATTAATACCTTCTCCAGATATAGAGCAAGACAATACCTTCTCCAGAAATAGAATACGATAATACCTTCTGCTGACATCATATCACGCTAATACCTTCATGAATACCTTCTGGAGACATTGATTATTATCCCCTTCGACATAAATTCATGCAATATCTTCTACAGAAGAAGAACATGATAATACCATCTCCAGACACAGATCACAATAATAATTTCTTCAGACATACATTAATACATTTTCTAGACATAGACTAATACCTTCTCCAGACATAGATCGATGCCACACCTACTCCAGACATAGATTAATACCATTTTCAGACATTGATCACGCTAATATCTTCTCCAGACAAAGACTAATACCTTCTGTACTCATACATTAATACCCTCTCTAGAAAAAGATCAATGCAATACCTTCTCCAAAAATAAATCAATATCCTCTACAGAAATACATCAATGCAAAAGCTTCACCAGACATAGATCACGATAGTACCTAACCCAGACAAAGATAATATCTGCTCTGGACATATATTAATACTTTCTCCAGACATACATTAAAATCTTCTCCAGATATATAGTAATACCTTCTCTGGACATATATTAATACCTTCTCCAGAAATAGGGTAATACGTTCTCCAGACTTAAATCAAGACAATACCTTCTCCAGACATATCTTAATGCGATACCTTCTCTTGACATAGATCAAGGGAATACCCTCTCCAGACAGAGATTAATACATTCTTCAGATATAGATCAATGCAATGATTTCACCAGACATAGATCAAGACAATACTTACTCCAGACATAGATTAATACCTTCTCGAGAATAAAAGCAATACCTTTTCCAAACATAGATCACGACAATACCTTCTTCAGACATAGCTCAAGACAATACTACTTTCTCCAGACAAAGATTAGACAATAACCACACCAGATAAAAATTAATGCCATTAATCACGACAATACCTTCTCAAGACATAGATTGATACATTCTCCAGATATAGTTCGATTCCTTTGACGGACGTAGACAAAGACAATACCTTCTCCAGATATAGATCAAGATAATACCTTCTCCAGACATAGATCACGATAATACCTTCTCCTGACATAGATTAATACCTTCTCGAGACATAGAACAAGGCGAAACCTTCTCCATAAATAGCATCTCCAGACAAAGATTAATGCCTTCTCAGACATATAATAAGACAATTTCTTCACTAGGCAAAAATAGGGACAATACCTTCTCCACATATAGATAAATACCTTATACAGACTTAAATCAATACCTTCTCAAGACATATATCAAGACAATGTGATCTCCAGACATAGATAAAGACATCAATTCTCTAAACATAGATTACTACCTTCTCCGGGCATAGATTACGAGAATACCGTCTCTAGACATAGATCAATGGAATACTTGTTTTCAGAAATAGATTAGAGCAATATCTTCGCCAGTCAAATATTAAGGCAATACCTTCTTCAAACATAGATCAAGGCAATACCATCTCAAGACATAGATCAATAACTTCTCAAGACATAGATCAATAACTTCTCAAGACATAGAGCAATAACTTCTCAAGACATAGAGCAATAACTTCTCAAGACATAGATCAATAACCTCTGAAGACATAGATCAATAACTTCTCAAGACATAGATCAATAACTTCTCAAGACATAGATCAATAACTTCTCAAGACATAGATGTAAACAATACCTTCTCTACATATAGAATAGGCTGTCAAGACATAGATTACCCGATTTCTTTTCCAGCCATATATCAAAAACAATACCTTCTCCAGACATAAATCAAAGAAAACCATCTTCATATATATATATATATATATATATATATCGATACCTTCTGTATACATAGATAAATATCTTCTGCATATATATATATATATCAAGACAATATATTATTTAGACATAAATCAATACCATAAATAGATCAAGACAATATCTTATCCGGATATAAATCAAAGTAACACCTTCTCTAAGCATAAAGCAATACATTATCTAGACATAGATTAATACAATGTCCAGAGAAAGATCAAGATATTATTTAGACATGGATCATTACATTCCCCTGACATAGAACAATACATTCTACATACCTAGACAAATACCGTATCCATACAAGATCAATATCTTCTCCAGGCATAGATCAATGTATAACATAACTCAATAAAATTCATTTTCCAGATATACATTAAGGCAATATATTCTCCAAACATAGATCATTACCTTCTCAAGACATAGATCAAGACCATGCCTTCTCCAGACATAGATCAAGACCATGCCTTCTCCAGACATAGATCAAGACAATAACTTCTCTAAACATAGATTAATACCTTCTCCAGTCATAGAACAGGGCAATAACTTGTACAGACATAGATCAAGGCTATAATGTCTCCAGACATAGAACAATGCAATATCTTCTCCAGAAATAAATCAATGCAACACTTACTTCATACAAATACATAGATCAATACCTTCTCCAGATATAGATCAATACAACAGCTTCTTCATACACATAACAGTACAAATTCCAGAATTAGATTAATGGCATTTTCCTGACATTGATCAAGGTAATAACTTCTCCAGACATCTATCCAGGCATAAACATATCCATACATATATTAATGCCTTCTCCAGACATAGATTAAGAGATGATACCGTCTCCAGATATAAAACAAATGCATAGAACAATACATTTTTCAGAAATAGATTAGAGCAATACCTTCTCCAGTGATTTATCAATAACTTCTCTATAGATAGATCCTGGCAATACCTTCTCCAGACTTAGATCAGGACAATACCTTTTCCAGACATATATCAAGACATACACTTCTTCAGACACAGTTTAAAGTCCTCTCCAGACATAGATGTAAACAATACTTTCTCCAGATATATAAAAATATGCTCTCAAGACACAGATCAACCAATTTCTTTTCCAGACATAGTTCTATACAATATCTTCTCGAGACATAAATCAATGCAACACCATCTTCATACACATATAAATACCTTCTCCAGACATAAATCAAGACAATACCTTCTTAAAACATATATCTCGGCAATACATTCTCCAGACATAGATCAATAACTTATACAGACATAGATCAATACCTTCTCGAAACATAGATTCTTACTATCTCAAGATATAGATCAGGACAATACCTTCTCCAGACATAGATGTAAACAATATCTTCTCCAGACATACATCAATGTAACAACTCCTTCATACATATATCAATACTTAATTCAGAAATATATTAATTCCATCTACAGACATAGATCAAGATATAGCCTTCTCCAGACATATTTAAGACAATATCTTCTCAAGACATAAATTAATGCTACCCCATTTTCATCTATATAACAATAACGTATCCAGACATAGATTAATATCTACTCCATTGATCAAGGCATTACTTTCTCCAGACATGGTAATATCTTCTGTAAACATAAATTAATTCAATACCTTCTCCATAGAAATAGTAATACTTTCTCAAGACAGATATCAAGACAATACCTTCTCCAGACATAGATCACGGTAACAACTACTCCAGTCATCGATCAAGGCATATCATTCACAATATATAAATGAATACCTTCTCGAAACATAGACCAAGACAATACCTTCTACAGAAATACATCAAGGAAATACCTGTTCCAGAATTAAATCAAGGCAATAAATCCTCCAGACATAGATCAATGCATACCCTTCTCCAGACATAGATCAATGCATACCCTTCTCCAGACATAGATCAATGCATACCCTTCTCCAGACATAGATCAATGCATACCCTTCTCCAGACATAGATCAGTGCATACCCTTCTCCAGACATAGATCAATGCATACCCTTCTCCAAACATAGATCAATGCATACCCTTCTCCAGACATAGATCAATGCATACCCTTCTCCAGACATAGATCAATGCATACCCTTCTCCAGACATAGATCAATGCATACCCTTCTCCAGACATAGCTCGATGCAACAGCTTCTTCATACATATTTACTACCAATTCCAGGAAAAGATCAAGGTATCAAATTCTCCAGACATCGATTAGGCATATTCTTCTCAACGTATAGTCTTCTTCTCAAGGTATAATACCTTCTCGAAACATAGATCAAGGCAATACATTCTCCAGACATAGATTCAGATAGCTTTGACATCACAATTAGTTGTAGTTTCTTGCTGACACCAAGACAATCGTTAATGTGCTTCTCTAGCAGGGATGGGGTCGAGAACACGTGTAGTCAATTGCTACACAGGAATTTGAGATTCTTGTGCCTGTTGTATCGGTAGCAGAATGTCGCAGGGTCTTTAATCTAGGCATAGTGGTTTCTTTCACAATCCTTAGGGTACATTATCATTATATAATCAATATTGATGGGAGCGTTAGGTTTTGAAAACGTGTAGAAGATCGCTGGGTCTTAGTTGAGCCAACTAAACACATTAGCTGAGATGTTGGGGCACTGACGTTCAAACTTCTCTATGCTAGAAGTCTTATATCGCCCCGGTGAGCTTCATACTTGGAGATGCGGTCAGGGTGGTCCTTCCAGCCGACTCCATAAAGCTTTGAAAGTGTGGCCCACTCGAAGCATCGGTCGTCAAAGTTCTTGAAGTTAAGGACTGGCCATTTTGGAACCTCTTTAGGCGTCACGATATAGCTACCTCCATGAGTGGGTCGTATTCTACCAGGCGCAGTTCTAGGTACTTGTAATCATACTCCCAGCCACTGTCGAGCGCGAGGAAGTCGTCAAATCGTGTCATAAGTTTAGCCCTAGCTATGGCTAAAGCATTGACAATCTCAGATCCGTGAAGAATAGCCGTCATTTATATATTTATTTATATATGTACATAATTTCTAACAATTGCATGTGTGTATGTCTTCCTCTTAACAATTGTGTGTGTGTATATATCTTCGTTCATTCCGCTATTATTGCTGTATATGGTGACATAACTTGGGTTTGACATAAATTATTGTTCTTTATGGTGACATAGCTTGGCATTGTAACAAATTATTGTTGTTTATAGTGACATAGCTTGGCATTGTAACAAATTATTGTTGTTTATAGTGACATAGCTTGGCATGTAACAAATTATTGTTGTTTATAGTGACATAGCTTGGCATTGTAACAAATTATTGTTGTTTATAGTGACATAGCTGAGGATGGGTAATACATTATTGGCAACGATTAGGTTCCTCTTTTCATACCAATTTACACAAATGTTCGATGTGTTGGGCCATTGACGTACATAAAACATCGACTAAACATATTTTCACTATTTGTATTATATCCAACATCTGGCCATTTTGTAGAATTATTCTCCTGATACAAGAGAAACAATGTCACCATATACAGCAATCATTTATGTCACACCCAAGCTGTGTCACCATATACATCAATAATGTATGTCAAACCTAAGCTATGTCAATATATACAGCAATACTTTATGTCAAACCTAAGCTATGTCACCATATACAGCAATAATTTATGTTAAACCCAAGCTGTCATATGGATTTTCAGCTCACCTGGGAACAGAGCCAGAGAATAACTATCACACCCCCAGGAAGGTAGGTTTCAACCTATGCACTGCTCCTAGCCACTGTAGCCAACCATATACATCAATAATGTATGTCAAACCAAAGCTATGTCAATATATACAGCAATAATTTATGTTAAACAGAAGCTATGTCACCAACTGTTATGTAACGTATTCCTACCAGAACGTTGTCTTCCTAATGAACCCTCTGAACCCCTCGCTGTCTTGGGCGATGCGGCTAGCATTTTCTAGCGATGTATTCATGTTATCTTTAATGTCGTCAGTCCATGGTCTTATTGTCTCCCTTTCTCCTCTGCCCAGGTCCTTTTCCCATCATTATTTGTCTTTCTAAACAGTTGTGTCTCTTTATATGACCAAACAGGCGTAGTTTTCTTTTTTTTGTGTGTGTTTAGTAACCAACACTCTGGAATAGTCAATGTGTTTATAATATCTGAGTTTATGATTTTATCCTTCCATGATATTCTAAGTATCTTTCTGTAGCATTTCAGCTCGAAGGCGTTATCTTCTTTGCCGCTGTTTTACTTAGGGTCCATGTTTCACAGCCGTATGTTGTAACCGGAAAAATTAATAGTTCGTAACATTAGGGATTTCGTTTCTATTTTGTTGTTTTTCCATATGTTCTTCAAGCGTGTTATTTTACAATGATTGGTTGCTGATCCAGCGGGCCATGGGCTCTTGCCTTTTGACCTAATGCCATTAAATGGCATTATATTCTTGGGATGTCTGTGGATTTTCGGCTCACCCCGGAACAGAGCCAGAGAATAACTATCACACCCCCAGGAAGGTAGGTTTCAACCTATGCACTGCTCCTAGCCACTGTAGCCAACTTGGGGTTCACTGTGCTCATTCCCTGCCACCAATTGACTACTGGTTATGTGAACTTCTCTATTGCTCCAGGCATGCAAGCAAATGTTCAAGTCAAAAGGATTGTCACGTCCTGAGTCACTGTGCCTCTATGATGGGTTTCAGTCATAGGAAAAAATAGTGCTGTCAGTTTCCTCCTCCTCAGTGCTGCACAGTACATCTCTGGCTCCCTCCCAACCGATACTTATATATATTCATGTAAACATGAAACACATTTCAACAACAAAATAAAAACATAATTGTATAAATAGCGTGCCATGAATATTCTCTAAGAAGATAACATCGATGTAACGGCTTGTTATCCAATAAGGTTTTCTGTTGCATGGGTGGTTATGTCTAGTGGGCCATTGGTGAGACCCACAGACGCAACACCATGCGTGTTATTTTACAATATGTCATTGTCAATCTCTTCCTTATTTCTGCCATGCAATCTCCTGCTGCACTGTTGATGTTTGCTCCTAGGTATTCAATTTTATCCACACATTCTATCTCAGTATTGTATATTCTTATTCGTGGTTGTTGTGTTGTTATATCTGTTGACATGATTTTTGTTTTTTGCGTGTTTTATACAAGTTTTGTGATTCGCTATATTTCTTTGTGTTCTTGATTAGTTGTTCCAATCCCTTTATATCATTTGAAAGAATCACAGTGTCATCTGCGTAGAGTACTTCAGGGATTTTGAATCCACCGATGTTTAAAGCGTGGTAGTCAGCGTCGTGTATGTCTTCTCTCACATTCCACATTATACTTTCTGCGCAGATGTTGAACAGGTACGGGGGAGTGTATATCCCTGCTTTGCTCCACTCTGTACTTCAAACCACTCTGAGTGATCACCCTCTAACTTCACTGCAGCCTTTTGATCTTGGTAAAGTTCTTCTATTAGATGAATCAGATGTCTTAGGAAACCCATGTTGTTCATTATGTCCCATAGTTGCTGGTGTTGGACACAGTCGAACGCATTTGAGTAATCTATGAAACACATGTGCAGGTCAGTTGAAAATTCCCTACACTTTTCTATGATCAATCTTATGTTAAGACATCTCACTGCAATATTTCCTTCCATCTATGTAACATATGCTTTCCTTCCGTTAGTATGTTTCCTTGTTTATCTTTCAGCACTTTTAATGATGGTTGAGGTTTGCTGTCTCTTAGGTGTCGTACATTTTCGAACATCATTTTACTTTTACCTTGGCTTTTCTGCCCTTCTATTTCAAGGCATATTTTTTTATGTAGTTTTGCTTGTCTTGCCTAATTCTTCTTTGTATATCTCTTGACAGGATTATATAATTTGTTCTGTTTTTTTCTACTATTTTTTATGTGTTTTGTTTCTTGGATAATGTTCATAGTTTCTTTTGATATATACTCTTTTTTCTTCCTGCTTATTTTGTGTTGTATGTTTTTCGCTCAATTATTGAAAATGTAATTTATTTTATTTTCAAGTTCATTTAGGATGTATTTTTTCGTGTATTTCAAGTAGTTTTCCGAATTTGTTTTTAATGTCGATGTTGTATTGTTTCGGTATCCTCGTCTTATCTTATCTGTTAATGATTGAAGTTATTGTTGTCTTTTCTGTCTTCGCCTTCAACTTTGCTATTAGCAACTCATGATCAGTGTCACAGTCTGTGACTGGTAATGTCTTGCATCGAAGAATGTGTATTTTCCATCTTTGTTAATATATAATCTATTTGCTTTCTGGTCTTTCCGTCCGGTGACGTCCGGGTGTATAGTCTTCTCGGGTGATGTTTGAAAAATGTATTCATTACTGCTAGGCGGTTCTCTTCACAAAAGACTAGCAGACATTTTCCACTATTATTCCTACTCTCTAAACCATGTGTACCCTGACACGGGTCATGTTGATCTCTGACCATACCTACTTTTGCGTTAAATTGGCCTAATCCTATTTTTATGTCGTGTTTGTTTTTTTCTCATGTGCGAACTCGTAAAAATCTGCAATTAATTTTTCGTCTGCCGCTGATGTAGGTGCATACATCTGTGTAATAGAGATGTTTATTATTGTTCCCTTTACTCTCATGGTGATTATACGCTCATTTATCGGGTAATATCCCAATAAAGAAGATTTGATATTTTTGGAGAGGTAACAAACGACACCGTTAAGCCCTCCATTTTCTGATCCAGAGAAAATACACAGTTTGTTAATATGAAATGTCCTTTAATTACACATCTGTTGGGCATATGTTCTCCAAACCTGCCTGTTTCATGAAGTGGTCAAAAAATGAAGATTGTCTGTTTCTTATATTGTTAATTAAGGTCAATTTCGAATTTGACTCATTCAATACCTCTATATAAGTTTTTCTAGCAGGCCATGGTATTCTCAGCATTCTTCTATAGCACCACATCTTTATTACCTCTAATTTCCCACTTTTCAGTTCGTTTATTGTCCAAGACTCGCATCCATATGTTAGTTTAGGAGTTATATAGCACTGCAGAACTCTCTTTCTCACCTCTAATGACAAGGTCATATTACATAATATATATTTTTTAAATTTTCAGAATGTTATTTTTGCCTGTCCTATTCTGCATCTTATTTATGTTCAACTTCTTCCATCTGCTGTAATCATTGTACCTAGATATTTGAATTGGTGGACCTATTTCAATACTATATCATTCACTTTGATCTTGCAAGGTGTGTTATTTTGTTTATTTGAAAGAACCATTACTACTGTGTTCTTGATATTTAGGAAGAGGAATTTCTCTTTACATTCTGTGACTACTACTTTAATTAAATCTTGAAAGTCTTCCTCAGTTTTTGCAATCACAGTTTTTGCAATGTGTCATCCGCACATCTGAAATTATTTATGTTATGTCCTACCACCTATGTTCCTAGGATATATACTATTGCACGCAATATGTTTTCACTGTATAAAGAGAACATGTCTGCCCTGTCTGACTCCTTGTTTTATTTCTTGAAATGGGTCAAATTGATATCCTACTCTTATTGCTGCTGTTTGTTGCCAGTACATGTTCTTGATTATTCTTAAATCCTTGCTGGCAATGTTCAAATTCTCTAGCATGTGTATAACTTCGCTATGTTTAACTTTGTCGAATGTTATCGTGTAGTCTATAAAACAGAGGTACATATCTGCTTTTACCTCTATAGACCTCTCTATTAGTGTTCTCACTATATAAATAGCATTGTTGGTATCTTTGCCTTCTACAAAGCGACATTGTTCTGGACTTATTTCTGATTTTTTTTTGTTTCTCACTCTCTTCATGATGATTCTAAGAAGTATTTTGGTTATTTGGCTCATGAGGCTGATTGTACAGTGTTGTTCACATTCGGTTGTCCCTGGTTTCTTAGGTAAGGCTATAAATATGGATCTCATTAAGTCATCAGATATATATCCAATATATATGTTGTGTATACATTTTATATGTTATATATGTACATGTCACCATATACAACAAATAATGCGTTACAATCCCAAGCTATGTTACAATATACAACAAGAATTTATGTTAATCTTGAGTTATATAGCAACATATGCCTAGAATGAAGTACGTTGTTGTTTGCAGTGTATACGTACAATTAATCTCTCAGAAAGTGTGTGAATAAAACATAAATTACCTTGGCCAATAACGTGTATTAATCTCTCATATAGTTTGTGATTAAAACATAAATTACCTCTGCCAATAACGTGTATTAGGTGAACTATAATCAGTAGAAGGTACATTCCTAACAGGTACATCTTGTTGTAATTATCTCATCTGCGTGCCCTTCGCTGTTGATGAAAAACTCAAGGGTTTCTTTCAAAGTGTATATACTATTGGATGATGCTTTTTCAAAGTGTATATACTATTGGATGATGTTTTTTCAAAGTGTATAAACTATTGGATGATGCTTTTTTAAAGACACTATTCAATGGTAACATCGGTGACTGACTTCAATAGAGAAACAGACTGACATCATGGAAGGACCACCAGATTTCCAACATCCATGTGAAATGACTGCCCAATAGAGAATGCGACTTTTGTCGGAGAATCAAGAATGTTGCAGCACCCAGGAAGGCGACACACGCAATGATGTTGGCACTAATGCGTGCTAGAAATATGCAAGCAACGAGAAATGTCATAAAGACAGCTTCTGCATCGTGTGTGTCTATCTATCTGACGTGTCCTTGGCAACACGTTGTTATCACAGCCACTCTGTAAGTATCTCGGGTATGTGCAAGCTGACCAGAGTGTTCTAGTGTCATGTTCGGACGATCATAGATGTAATTTGTTCATTGTAATCTTAGCCTGCCTCTTGATTTAATTCTAATAATTGTTAATAATTCTCATACTTAGGAATATATATATCTCCGTAATATATTAGTCTGCCTTCTTCTCATAGATATGAGGAAACATTCTTCTTCTTCAATGTTCAGGTCATTACAGCGTTGTTTTGCCTTGTCATTACAGCGTTGTTTTGCGTTGTCATTACAGCGTTGTTTTGCCTTGTCATTACAGCGTTGTTTTGCCTTGCCATTACAGCGTTGTTTTGCCTTGTCATTGCAGCGTTGTTTTGCCTTGTCATTACAGCGTTGTTTTGCCTTGTCATTACAGCGTTGTTTTGCCTTGTCATTACAGCGTTGTGTTGCCTTGTCATTACAGCGTTGTTCTGCCTTGTCATTACAGCGTTGTTCTGCCTTGTCATTACAGCGTTGTTCTGCGTTGTTTCATCTGTCTGTACATGATATTCTTAGCATCTCTTTATAAAATCGCCTTTCGAATGTCAATAATTTATTTTTTACTGCTAATGCCACAGTCCACATGTCAGAAGCATGTGTTGCCATTCAAAAGATATAGCTTCCTAATAGTTGTACATTTGTCTGGTTTGTTTTAATGCTGTTTGCTCCTGGCATTGATTTTTCATCTTTTTTTTCTAAATGGCATTGCTAATCTATATCTGATCTCTGCTGTGCATTCTCCTGCTGTGATATGATAGAGGTAATATATTCAAATCTGCTGACATTTTGTAGTTGTTCTTGACCAATGATTAATGCCAGTATCAGTTGATTTCGGTATTTATGCATTATTTCTTGTATTTATAGTCGTCCCACATTTTTAATTTCAAAATATATAAATGACTTTCTTGTACAGGTTACTCCCCCCCCCCAATCCGTGGTCAAGTCGTGTGTGTTACCTAGTTATGGAGAGTATACGTATGAAATATATGCTATGCGATAGGAGTAGGAGAGGGTGATATCAAATGGTTTTAGAATCACTGATCTGTAAAAACCTCTAGATGTAATCACACTGTAATCACTGATCTGGGAAAACCTCTAGATGTAATCACACTGTAATCACTAGATGTAATCACACTGTAATCAATAGATGTAATCACACTGTAATCAGTAGATGTTTTCCATTGTTTAATGAATTATTTGTGTCAACGTATTGTCAAGGATATAGACGATGAGATGCGAACGTGGCAGGTGACATACACACCACTTTGTACAGGTGAGTCATGAGAACAATTCTCTCTATAGTTCAGGAGATTATTTTAGTTGGATTGTATGTTATAACAAACATGTCTTTGAATGTGTTGTGATGTACATCAGACTTTGGCCATTTGCTACTGCATCTGTTACGTTTCCACAGTTATGCCACAGTTCATGCATGTTTATTCAATCAATGTAAATATATGTACTAGAACATGGAAACTAAACCATGCATATTCTTGTGTACCCGGTATTAGGGCCAAGATAGTGCAGCATTCACCGAAATTAGAAAACTCATTTTGTAAACATGTGCGGACACCAAAATGAGAAAACAGACTTTTGTAAGCATATATTACAGACGAATATTACTTATTATGTTGTTTGATCGTTATATATGTTATCTCAACTACGATGATGATGACAGCTGCAGTATGCCCGACTGTGAATAATGCGTTATATGCTTCTTGCCTGGAATTATATGCCGTAATCTGAGCAAGAACGATTGCAGAAATGTAATGTCCACTAAGAATGTAATTAAGAGATTGCATTAGAAAAGATAACATCAGACAGACAAAAAAGAATAACTGTATTGGAACATATTAAAAGACAACAGATCTAGTGATTTCAACACGCTTCCAGATTACCAATAGACAGCTTGCCACAGATGGACATGACACATAGACATAACGGCTATAAAGCCAGAGGCAGACCATGTAAAAGATGGATCACAGAAATCAAAGATGCCACAGGAACAAGATTACAAACAGCACATAGTAAGGCCATCTCAAGAGAACTCTTCCAATGTGACGCCGCAAGGCAAACAAGGGCCATTGCGTATAGATAGAAAGATAGATAGATAGATAGATAGATAGATAGATAGATAGATAGATAGACAGATAGATAGGTAGATAGATAGATAGATATATAGATAGAAAGATAGATAGATAGAACTGAACATGTATAGAGGTGTCTGTGCGACTGCGCATCTCTTGCTTCTCGTCTACCTGTTTGTTGTTGTGTAGCAGGCTTCCTGACGTTCCCTGCAGCTGGTGCAGCTCTCTAATTCTGACACATCAGTCGGATCTGTCTTGTGCACGAATATCCATGACTGTGTGTTTATGTTGAAATGAATCATATGTATTTCTAGCGTCTTTTAAACAGATGAGGGTGTACTGTGAGCAGAAACCATGGTTCCTAGACAATGGCGATGGTACTGCGAGCATAAGTCATGGATTGGAGACGACGATGATGGAACACAGTGAGCTGAATACATGGTTTAATAATATGCAACTCTGAATATTATTAAGATTGTCCATACATAAACAAGGAAATAAGAACATATATGCATGGTGGATGTTTTTTGTTATGTTGCCAGTGCGGCAATTCCCCGAAAATATTATGGGAATGATGAAGATGTATTAGCTGTGATCAAATCTATTAGTGCGGCTGTATCCACCCCTCCCCCACCGGGTATTTCATGAAGTGTCTTAATAAGAGTATATCCGGTGTGATAAAATAGCACAGTAAAAATTATATGCATGTTACAAGAAAGCTAGATTCATGTATTTGTTGACTTCAAAAACGGAATACATATTAACTTGCTCAGTGTGTGATAATGATAACTTGTATTCATAAGTCATAACAATATCAATAGCAATATATGTGAGTAATATTATATTTCAAGATGTATAGTAACAAAACCATAACGACATGAAACATACCGTATGAACCGTACATGCATTGCAAAATGTATGCAAATAACTCCATTGTGAGTACACATAATTTGCTTACGAAATAATGATGCAATGATTAGCATGATGTCACGCGCGTTCATCTTCGCGCAAAATATATATCTGATGTTTGCTTGTTCTACACGACTAAGACAAATTTGGGGTGTACATCGTATGTATCTTGCAGATCAACCAGGACAGAATAGAAAAAAAGAGTAAAATTAGGACTCTCCATAGTGCTATTTAAGCTTGAGGAGGTGAATACCTTCAAATACCTCGGATCCAGTATATGCAGCGATGGTAAATGCAAAGCAGAACTAATAATAAGGTTGGAGATGGCTTTAGCGTCCTTGTCAAGGCTAACTGTGATTTGGAAAAGCAACATCAGTGTTGGAGTGAAAATCAAACTGTATAATTCGCTGGTGCTTTCTGTTGTGTTGTATGGTTGTGAGAGTTGGACACTCACTGCGCACATGGAGAGAAGATTATAGGCTTTCGAGTACAAATCAATCAATCAATCAATCAATAAACCCATAACCCTTCAGGGTCGTAGGGGTACCACATTGGATGCTTCAGCACACAGAGTCCTCCAGCGAATTCTATCCTCAGCGATGCGGATGAGTGTGGAAATATCTAGCCATGTCCATTCCTTGATGTTGTCTGTTCATGTCTTTATTTTTCCTCCTCTGCTTCTTCCACCCTCGACAGTTCCCTGCAGTATTGTTTTTGACATGGAATCGTGCCTGCATACATGCCCGAACCATGCTAGTTTTCGTCGTTTCACTATCGAGTACAAATGCTACAGACGAAATCTACGAATTTCCTATAGGTAACATAAGACCAATGTGTACGTAAGAAATAAAGTATTGATGTGTGCAGGTATTCAAGGGCCATTGCTTTCAATAGTGAAATGACGAAAGCTAGCATGGTTCGGACATGTATGCAGGCACGATTCTTTGTCAAAAACAATACTGCAGGGAACTGTCGAGGGTGGTAGAAGCAGAGGAGGGCAAATAGAGGCATCGACAGACAACATCAAGGAATGGACAGGGCAAGATATTTCCACACTCATCCGCGTCGCTGAGAATATAATTCGCTGGAGGACTGTGTGCTGAGGCATCCAATGTGGTACCCCTACGACCCTGAAGGGTTACGGGTTTATTGATTTGATTGATAATGCTATTCATTAATTCATTTTCCTTTTGCGCTGAAGTTAGTGCATAGGGCAGAGGTCAGATCTCTCAAACTATGTCTGTTCATAGCTATTCTGTGCAGTTCTTGAATAGTATGAATATTGGTTGTTTTACTTTCTCTAAGTATTTTTACTTTCTCTAAGTTCTTTTGACTGTTTATTTTGGTCTACACCTTGCTCTCTTGCCTGTAGGTATTAATTCATGAGATTGGTTGTGTATTCTGTTGGTGTCTGCGCGTAGGACATGACCGATGTAGGCGTTGTCTGATAACATCTGTGAAGAAATTTTGATGTGTCTCTTCTCTGATTTTGTCATTCTATTTGAATTCACTCCAATGGGTGTTAGTTATCCTACGAAGACATTTGTTCTCGAAACTCATTAATTTCTTTTCTGAAGATAAATAGCTTTTCCAGCTCTCACATCCATATGATAGCACCAGAATAACGCAGGAATTAAATAAGCGCATTTTCGTGCGTGTGCTGATTGACTTTGACTTCTAGATATTATAGTGCGTTCATGAATAGTTGTCCACCGATATTTACATTATTCTCTGTAATTACTGAACGTAGAGACTTAATATTTCCATAAGTGCATCATTTCATAACCACGTTACAGATTTTTGATTATTTGTTATCTATATTGAGCGGATTTATCTCAGCAGTAGCTACGACAGTCGTTTTTGTGGTAGTAACGATTTTATTGTATGTGAAAATTAAATATTACAGTAATTGCATGTATAGACGTATTGTACATCTTTCATAGCGTCGGTAAAAATGAGATATTTCTAGAATAATATTTTTCTTTCGTTGCATTGAGAATAAACGAGATATAAAGTTAATAGTGAAACATTTATGAAATAGTATTATTGTGCATGCCAATTGTGCTTGGACATTTTGTAATACGAATAATTATTCTTCTGTGTTCTTGTTTATAATATCATTTGTTTTATCAACAATTTCTTCACATCTTGTTTCATTCAGAATCCGAGGAATAGTAAAGATTGATAATGGTAATGGGTTGAATGGAGCGCAAACCATCTTTATGCCAATATTCTTCTTCCACCTTCAATATATGGACCTCACATTTAATCCAGAATTCTTTGTTAATGTCGGAGAGCATAGAATATACCATTTTCTGAACATCATTAAGTCTGAAGGTTTTATTTTCCATTGCCACGGCTCCTTTAGTTTTAGCTCGAACAAATTATATTGGATTTAAATGTGAATGATACGATGATAATCTTATACATCTATGTCCATGCTCCTCTATAGTTTTATCAATGTGGAAAGTCTTCGGTCTGGGTGCATTTTGTTACCAACGTCAGCAACTCAGGTTTCAAGTGCTGTTCAGTAAATTTTGTAATCTCTTCCTTAGTAGACGAGGTTGTAGGGATCTTATCTTCACATGCAACTACCTTATTGTAAGAAGCGTTGTCCATAACACGTCAGAAGGGTCTATCTAACGATTGAAGTACAGTCTTTTCTATCCACTCTCTAAATATATGACCATTAATTTCATCATGGTAGTCACGATTATCGGTAGATTTGGAAATGAACTTGAGTTAACAATTATTCAACATGCCCTTTTCTCTGCTACATTCATGTGCCGTTATTAATCTTTTTACAGCTACTGCTGGAAACATGTGCATCATTCAACCTACTCATCTCCAATAATGTCTTTCAACTACATCACCGTAATAAGACTACATGATGCACCCACGATCAAAACATGGGCATCAAATCGATTATATGATCGTGAGACAACGAGATAAGCAGGATGTGAGAGTCACCAAATTCATGTGTGGCGCCGACTTCTGGACGGACCACAGATTGCTAGTCTCCGAAATGAATCCCCATGCATTGCATCTCCGACGACCTCAAAATAGCGAAAAATCAAAACGTCTCTTCGTCTCAAAACTGACAGATTCACTTTATAAACAGCTTCTGCGCAGCTCAATGGAAACCAAAATTGCACAATTGACAGTCGATCCCATTGACATTCAAAAAAGTTGGGAAAATCTCGGTGACACTATGTACATAACTACATAATAAGTAGTGGGCGTTTATTTTCGCAAACATCGACTGTTTTGACCAAAACGATGTACATATCACAGCTCTCCTGGAAAACAAGCACAAACAGTACAAAACCTATTTAAACGACCCCACATCAGCCAGCAAAAGGACGATGTACGAAAGCTCAAAGAAAAACGCACAAAAAGAACTTATGGAGATCGAGTTATACAAATGGAGAGTAGAATCAATTGTGCAATTTTAATTAATAAATTGTCAGAATAAGTTAATGAACTTGTGTACTGGCAGGAAGATAACCAACCCAGATGACCAAACACGACAGCTGACCACTCCAGTTTTAATTAATAATTAGATTGATATCTTTGATGTTAGACATGCATTTTGATAGTTTGACTAGGTTAAGGAGAGATCACACATTTTCGTGTAAAGATATTACATGGATTATCAGCCATTCTGAGGAAAAGACAGTTGTATGAAACACTGGTGAAAGTAACATCATATTCTTTTCTTCCAAAAGTGATGTGATTTATAGCTGAATCAATAATTATCCCAGTTAACCCATCCTCCAGAAGACATGTCTAGACTGAGTTACTTCCTAACTTAGTTGGTTCCTTTCCTGCCGCAAATGACACATCGGGCAGAGGTTCTGGTTCTCCAAATGATGCGACCCGCTACCTGCAGCTTTATTTCCTCAATACTCTTCCTCACTTTAATCAAAATTCCCATTTCATTTTAGATTACGATAGACCACGATATATGGGAAGAACTTGCACAAAATAGATCTACATGGCGTTCTAAAATAAAAAAGAGCACATCCTCTTGTGAAAAGAAGAGAAATGCAGCAGCTCAACAGCGGAGAGCAGCTAGAAAGTCACGGATAGACCAAGATCCGTCTACAGTCGTCATTCCATGTCCAAACTGTCCAAGGACATTTACAGCTCGAATAGGGCTCATTGGCCATCTACGAACTCATAATCAAGGACATAACTAAAATTGAATTTTCAAAAGTGGATGTAACAAATGGTCATCATCACTTGTGATGGACGAACAACACAGTTCCTGAATGGTCTTACAGCCTATTAATTTCCATTATTTAAGAATGGTGTTTTTAAGGGTTGTTTTAGATCTTCCTCTTTTTCTTTTACCCTCAGGTGACCACATAAGGGCTTGTTGGTTTATTCTATTTACATCTAGTCGTTAAACGTGACCAAGGTATTTCCAACTTAGTTTTATTTTGATGTTTGAAACATACTCTTGGTGTGTTTTGTCTCTTAGATCACTATTTGTGACGAAGTTGCTCCATTTTATGTTCATCAGTTTACGAAGACATTTGTTTTCGAAGCTGTTTAGTTTATTGTCTGTTGCTTGATTCCCAGCTTTCACTACCATACGTTAGCACTGAGACAATGCATGAGTTAAATAGCTTTAGTTTGGTGTTTAACTTATTAACTTAATTGCTGTATATTTTTAGGTAACATTATCTTGTACTCTTACTCCTGAGGTCATTACAGAGTCTGTTTATCCACGAAGTACTCCACTATACGACAAAGACATGGCACATAAAACACTATACGACAAAGACATAACACATAAAAGGATCAAGAAAAAAACAAAGAAGATTACTTTAAATGACAAGAGACAAAAAAAGTCAAAAGGTGTGACAGTTTTCAAAGATCGAGAATAGAAATGAAATGGAAGGAAAGAGACATGATGATATACAGAAACACAACGCACACTAATGAACTCTGATTAAAGACACAGATATCTGAGAAAAGACATATGAGTGTACACGGACAAAAGGGACAAATGAGTGGGAAGGATAATTATAAATAATAATAATTTTTGATGAATGAGTGGCATGATAGTGGCATAACTACAAGACGGGTTTCATTACATAAGGTTACCATTGGTGTGGGAGTAATCTAACATTGCAAACCTTGGTTACATCTATTCTTGATTACATTCACATGTATCTGTCATATACCTTACCGTCTCTCATGCAGTTACTGCACTTCAGACGTTGATTGATATACATGGAAGGTGGTACTGTTAGTAGAACATAATGGAAAATAATACTCACGTGGAAGACAGGTAATGAAGTCCTACTGAATGACGACTAAAACACTATACACTATCACTAACGGATGCAAATATGGTACATATAACAAAACAAAACACAGAATATAATCTACAAATGACAATACACAGGACAAAGCCGACGTTTCGGACCAATAGGCATTTTTCAAGATATGGACATAACATACAAACATTAAAAAAACCACAAGTAGAAATGAATGCGTATCCGAGTGAAATGTAGTAGTAAGATAGATCCCAGAAGCATACGAATAGGAAGCACACAAAGACGGTAATACATGTGGAACGAGAGGAACAAAACGATGACGTAACAAAGACCAATACGACCGAGAACTAAGCGAAAGAGTGGTCGGAATTGAGTCCAAATGGCTTGATGGTACCCAACTCGAAAATGAGACGATTTTCGAGGGCGTACCTAGATCTATCATTGGTGGTGCAGGATCTGATGGCAGTGACCTGAATGTCAAGGACACCACGGTGGCCATCGCCGTTGAAGTGATTGGCCACAGGAGTGGGTGTTCTGTGTTTGATAGCGTGCAAGTGGTTACAGAAGCGGTCGCTCAGTCTAAGGCCAGTCTCATCGAAATATTTCTTATCTCAGCGTTTATATATGATCACGTAAATAGCATTACGGGATTCACATGTAAAGGCCTCATCGATGGAGAAAATGGCCTTGGGGAATGAGATGGAGCGCATCTGAACCACATAAGGACATGTGAAACAACGACCGCGTGAGCACCGCACGGTACCAAAATGGTCAGGTGCAGTGGACATGAGGTGGCTGTGGACCAAGATGTCCTTCAGATTTTTGTCGCGCCTATAGGCCACCAGAGGTAATTTGTGGAAAGCGTCACGGGTGTCAGAATCAGACTGGAGAATCAGATCGTTCATTTTCATACCAGCTGTTGTGATTTCTTTTTCGGTAGGTCCTTTCAGTGTTGTTTTTTGTCTTCCAATGTTTCTCTTTCCACTCGGTGAATGTAAACACTTGACGTTGAGTAAATACTTGGAGAAAATGTATAATTTATATCAACAGCCATATATCGATGAATTGAGGAAGACGATGTGACACTGAACAATATTGTAACATTTATACAACGTATTAAATACACAAATTTGAAAAAAAAACATGCGATAAATCAACAAAATCCATAACCAGAAATAACATTATTATTTATTATCTCGCCATTTTATAGAATATTATAACATATATCCAATAAATCATATGATGTTTTTTCTATTATCATCGAAAAATATTCTTACGGTTATATATGGTTGTGAGACACAACAATATTGCTGCATATCAAGCCATCAAACTTGTCATAGCCAGAATAGAATAGACTGAATCTAAATACGCAACTTTAAGGAAGCGGTTTGCTTGGTCTGGCTATGGCACGTTTGTTTGCATCATATGCAGTAATATTGTGAAGCATCAGAAGTTTGGTAACTCCTTCAATCCACATTCTACTTGATCTTCCTATATATTTTTCCATTTCCATTGTCATCGTGTATGATTTTGCAGTGGGGCCAATAAGTATTCATTCTAATCAAATTGTCCATTAATTTCATTTTCCGTGTTACAATAAAACTGAGCACAAATGTTTATTCCACAAGTTCTGGCAATCTCTTCATTCCTCGCTAAATCACCTCTTTTTGCATTTTTTGCTTTTCTTAGACATCTTCTTTCACATGTAGTGTTCTTACTCTCTTGTTCTTTTGTTAGTGTCCATGCTTGACATTGATAATACAATGTTGATATGAAAATTAAATGTATGATTTGCCGTATGTTTTATGTACCGAGATATCATCGGGATAGATCTGTGTTTGACAACTGGTTAAGTTCAGACTTTACGTGCATGCATACATCAGGTACCATGCCGGTTATCATAGACAACTGGTTAAGTTCAGACTTTACGTGCATGCATACATCAGGTACCATGTCGGTTATCATAGACTATCACGGCTCTCCACATCTCACTGCCTCCAGTATTATGTATCAAGATCGCTGTTGTTTCTCTACCGTGCCAGATTGCTAAAATGTCTAATATTATCTCACTTTGTGACCCTCTGTTTCTGTTTCCTTCAATTTTGCCTGTTGTGACTATGTTCTCCAAACTCTTACTTAGCTTATTGAATTCCTGTCCACTTATTCCGTCGTCAGTACACATACTATCAAGATATTTACATTTCTGAACTTGTTTGAGTCATTGATTATTTATCATGTTGATTATAGTGTGTACTCTGCCTACACACATTACTTATGTTGTCTCTGTATTGATGTTCATTTTATGATTGGTACTGCATTAGTTGAGTAGTGTGTATGAGGGTTAGTAATACAACAAGACAGATCATACCACAAAATGTAGTGAAGATATATGGTCTGCCCTTGTGATATGATACACAACACAGTGACAAATGCACTGTAAGCATCACCAGTGTGTTCTCACAGTGCACCACTGTATGCGTCGCATCATTGTTTCAACTGAAGCCACTGTGATATATCTGCATGGGGAATTCATGTACTGTTGTCTAGATTTGGGATGACATTGCAATGTCGCAGTGGCGACTCTGCAGACTCACACTTGTAGAAATGATATCCTATTACGATGTCGCCGTGGCAGAAATACAAGTTCTTGTAATATATTCTAGAGATGAGCTAATATTGCGAAGTAGCAGTGGCAACACTGCACATCAATGTATCATTTTCAATATTAATTACGGCAATGTTAATCTTAGTTTGTATTAATGCATTTCAGTTTTCTCAATCAAAATCTTAACTATCATTTATTAAGCACGTGATGTTACCATTCATCAATATATTGCAGTTAATGGTGCATCCGACATCATTTAAGACGGCCTCTTCGTGTTTTCTTCAGCGTCGGGAGCACTATTCCATTTTGGCAGACACAGAAACAGAAGCATCATAAGTGGGAATACCGTCAATGCAACCACATATGGAGACATTGTCTCTTTAACTGCAACATAACAGATTAACTATGGACACCACTGCTTGCATATAGATCATACAGACATGAGTGAAGTCATAATACAGACATGAGTGAGGTCATAATACAGACATGAGTGAGGTCATAATACAGACATGAGTGATGCCATAATACAGACATGAGTGAGGTCATAATACAGACATGAGTGAAGTCATAAGGTCCCATCCAAGGCTCCATCGGACTAACTATCATTACACAGTAAACGCATTGTAGATGGTACGCGCGACACATCAATTCTTTCCTCGTATATAATGCATATATCAGTTTTAACGGATATATATATATATATATATATATATATATATATACATATCTATGTACAGAGAGTAGGTAGTTACATTCAGAGTACTGCACACCGATGAGTCTCAATGTCTCACCGACATAAATAGAACTGTCGAGAAACTCTACATTGTACACAAGATTCATGAGCTATATCTTTCCTAATTCTTGGAAATCAAAATATATCCACCAAAATACGGACTAACATATCTCGAATATATGTATCGACAATCTTTCTGTCTTCAACTACATCGATTCCCTTAAATAATTTTTCGATTTTCGATTTCAACATTCGATATTAACCAATAAGTGCAGCGATGAATTGGGCCGGTTAATCAACGATAACACAAACGGCACGGTATTTGAGAGTAAGAAACATTCAATGTCACAATAATGTAGTTTTCTTTATTGCGATGGTATTTAGAAGCCAGCCTTCGTTTAGTTTAAGTAATTTCATTTTTTGTTCTTTTTCTCTGTACATGATATTCGTATCACCTTATTGTAGCACTTCATTTCAAATGCATTCATTCTTTTGGATATTGTCTTGTTTAAAGTTCAAGCCTCGCATCCACATGTTGTGCTCGTAAAATGGTTGATTTAGTGTCGTTATTACTATTTTGCCATTGATTTCTCATTTGTGTTAGTTTGAGTGTTGCAATTTCGAGTCTTCTTCTAATCTCGACTGAAAATCTCCGGAACTGTTTATATTTGCAGCCAGATATTCGAATTTGTTTACACGTTCTAGTTCTATATTGTCTATGTTGATTATTGGTTTGATCTTTGTTTTTTCTGTTGTTATAATGGTTGTTTTCTGCACGTTTATATATATATATATATATATATAGTTATATTAGTTATTTTTAAACTTCAGTGGAATACAATTAGTCTGCTGTCCTGGCTAAGTACTGAAGATACAATTTAGTTATTTTTAAACTTCAGTGGAATAAAATTAGTATGCTGTCCTGGCTAAGTACTGAAGATACAATTTAGGTACTTTTAATCTTCAGTGGAATAAAATTAGTCTGCTGTCCTGGCTAAGTAATGAAGATACAATTTAGGTACTTTTAAAGTTCAGTGGAATAATATTAGTCTGCTGTCCTGGCTAAGTACTGAAGATACAATTTAGGTACTTTTACGACTTCAGTAGAATAAAATTAGTCTGCTGTCCTTGCTAAGTACTGATGATGTGATACTGAGAAATATTTGATTTCTTGTTATCGCAGTTCCCTCTCTTTACCGCGACTTATAACTCGCTACACATTTCGTAAAAGTTCACATAGTTTCGTTAAATCACCGGCACCCGCGGACACCCAATTGCAATAATATCAGTATACATGTGTATTACACATACATTACAATATCAGAACGTAAATACATTATTATATATCAGACATGTTATTACCCATCAGACATTTTATTATATATCAGACATTTTATTACCTATCAAACATGTTATGCCCTGGAACCCAGCTTTGCATAAAGCGCACAGTCCAGAGACATCATCACAGGTGTCGTTTACACATTGTTCTGAACACTTCATGTCACACTTTATTCCATAGAAGTTATGTAGACATTCTAATAGTTAGAGAAATAAAAAGAAACAGAAGCTATAGCAAAACTGTGATGGTTCTAAGTCAAAATTTTTCACACAACATATTGAATAAATATCAGTATTATAATTAAGACGAATGAAAATATTCAACGTTTCGACCACCAGAAATTGTTTGACGATAAGGACAAGCACTTAAATATGATATAAAATAGATTTTCCTTTTTAATGCTTCGGAGAAAGTATTAAGTCCATTTTGTTTCCGAGTGCCATATTGACGTCAATCAATCCGTTTCAATCCAACATTAATTGTGTACATATAGCAATATGTTGGCTTATATTTAGACTGTTGTGTAATTGACTTGTGTATATATAGCAATATGTTGGCTTATATTTAGACTGTTGTGTACTTGACTCGTGTATATATAGCAATATTTTGGCTTATATTTAGACTGTTGCGTACTTGGCTTGTGTATATATAGCAATATGTTGCTTATATTTAGACTGTTGTGTACTTGGCTTGTGTATATATAACAATATGTTGGCTTATATTTAGACTGTTGTGTACTTGGCTTGTGTATATATAACAATATGTTGGCTTATATTTAGACTGTTGTGTACTTGGCTTGTGTATATATAACAATATGTTGGCTTATATTTAGACTGTTGTGTACTTGGCCTCCATCTGTTTCTCCTATGTTAACGTAGATGCCTAACTATTTTCATTCAATACCTAATTCCAGTTTGTTGTGTGTCCCGTCGTTATCTTGAGAAAAATATTTTGTTGTTCAAACATTTTTCTCTGTAATTACTGAGCGAACAGACTTCATATTTTGCATGAGTGCATCATTTCATAACCACGTTAATGATTTATGATTATTTATTATTTATATTGAGTGGTTTTATCGCAGCAGTTGCTACGAATGCAGTTTTTTAGGTTTCATTTTTCTTTGATTGCGAGTACAAATATTGGACTGTTCTACGGTATTAATCATAATATTACTTCTCAATGAGTCTTATTTGTTTATTGTATTTTTTTCTCATCCACTTATGTATTGGCTCTTATGCAAACCATGAATTTGCTAACCAATGAAACGCACGATTTGATACGAAGCCGTCATGATTGATTGCATAGTATTTTCGTGAAATTTATTGTGCGTACCATGTCGTGTTTTGATATTGTTTTCACAAGACAAGTTACTTATGAAAGCCACGTCGTGCATGACTTGACACAATTATAGAACGTTAATGGAAATTGTAATCTGTGCACATTTAAGTAATAGTTGAATGTCTGATAATAATAGTAAATTGTCATTTCTATCATAGGTGAATCTGAAATACAACGTGTTCATATTGTGATATTAGCAACATATCGTGTTTTTGTAAATAAATACAGTGTATCATACATCAGCATTTACACTGTAAGATTATACACATTTATTTCACAAGAAGCTAATCGTGTTACTCTACTTCATAGTTTATATGTCATGGGTATATCCTACACAACACTATCACGTGGTTAAGCGAAGACAAACATAATGCCAAGAACACAAAGGAATCGAGAGGACGGAACAAAATGTTGTAGACAATTTCGATGATGAAATCATTAAGAGATCAATTCATAGGCTTTTGAATGGCAAAGAAGCATTGACATTAAAAGTATTGAAAACGTATCTAGAAAATACCAACGGTATTCACATTTCAAAAATAAAATTATGGAAATCAGAAAGGAGTGCCGGATTTACATTTCGCAAATACACATGTGGCAGGAGCGTCATTTGTGAACAAACCACATTTAGTAACTATGAGAAGTAAATATTTGAGACAAATAAGGGAGATGCGGTAAGTTATGATATAGTATATATAGATTAAACATGGATAAAAGCTCACCAAACTGATGAAAAGGAATGGCAATCTACAGATGGAACTATTAAGAGTTATGTACCAAGCAGCAAAGGTCAAATATTTAGAAATTGGATAGTAAAAGATTGTACTTCCATCGTTAGATAGACCGCACTGACTGGTTATGGACAACGCTCTTTACAATAAGTTAGTTGCATGTGAAGATAAGATCCCTACAACCTCGTCTACTAAGGAAGACATTAAAATATGGCTTAGAAAAGAAAATATTTTATTTACTGATTTGCAATTGAAACCGGAGTTGCTGATGTTGGTAAAGAATGCATACAGAACGAAGAGTTTCTACATTGATAAAACTATAGAGCAGCATGGACATAGATGTATAAGACTACCATTGTATCATTCACATTTAAATCCAATAGAATTTGTTGGGGCTAAAATTAAAGGAGCCGTGGCAATGGAAAATAAATCCTTCAGACTTAATGATGTTCAGAAAATGGTATATTCTATGCTCTCCGACATTAACAAAGAATTATGGATTAAATCTGAGGACCATGCATTGAAAGTAGAAGAAGAATATTGACATAAAGATGGTTTACGCTTCATTCAACACATTACCATTATCGATCTCTACTATTCATCGGATTCTGAGTGAAACATAAAGTGGACATTTTTTTCTTAAAACAAATGATATTATAAACAACAACACAGAAGAATGATTATTCGTATTACAAAATTTCCACTAAAAATTGGAACCAGAAAGAAATGGAATATAAGGATGATTTGGATAACTCGGATATGAAATAAACAAGAAAACATGCAACAACTACAGAATAATTAAAATATGTATTCAGAAAAAAATATTTAAACACTCACATTCGTCAAGGATATAGATACCCAAGTTTATGCTTGGTGCAAGTATAACAATTTAAACTGCAGAAGCCCGATGACATTTATATTAAGAAGACGAACTATCAGAACAGAAGTAATATAATATACTAAAGCGCCATACCAAACATGTTTGTAGAAAACGATAATAAAATAGCAAATCTAGCTTCAAATTCAAATTTAAAAAGAAAGAGACAAAACATATTGAAATAAGAGACAGACTATGCAAAAAAAAAAAAACAACACAGACATGATGCTCACAAGCAGTACATAAGGTAGAATTATGCAGAGAACACTTCTACTTGTAACAACGAAAGTTAAACAAGGATCATAACAACATATAGATAGAGATATTGAAAGACACAGACTATTAAAGAATACTAGTGATGACCGAGAAGAAATTGAAATTTTATAACAATGTAATAGTGCAGCTATTGAAACAAAGCAGTCAATCTGAGATAAATCAAATTGAAAGGTTTCTGATAAGAATTGAAAAACGAAAGGACTGTAATGACAATATTAAATGTTGGAAAAGTATAATTGTCTCTGATTTGTAGAATGTACTTAGAACATGGTTCATTGAAGATTCCTGAAAAGCAACATTAGTACCGAGATAGATCATACGAGGACAAATATGATGACAACGACGTTAAGTACAGTGTTCGTTGTTGTTTATGTTAAATTCACATTTTCCTAAATAATAATACAATTTCATGAATGTATCACTATTAACTGTATATCTCGTTGCATATATTCTCAATGCAGCGAACGAAAAAATATTATTCTAGTAATATCACATTTTTACCCACGCTATGAAAAATGTACGACACGACTATACATGCAATTACTGTAAAATCTATTTTCTACATACAATAAAATCGTTACTACATAAAAAACGACATTCGTAACGGATGATGCGATGAAACCGCTCAATATAGATAATACATATTCATAAATCTGTAAAGTGGTTATGAAATGATGCACTCATGCAAAATATGAAATCTATACGCTCAGTAATTACAGAGAAAATTGTAAATATCGGTGGGCATTTATTTATGAATGCACTACTATCAGAAATCATTCAGTATAACTTGTCGCACTAGTATATTCATCACTAGTCCGGCTGCTTGAAATTCTCCCTAGCAAGGACCAATACGAGATTGGTAACTCGTGTCTACAAATTTGGTATATGTTTTTGGATGTTGGATTAAATGATATTTAGTATATGTTTTTGGATGTTGGATTAAATGATATTTGGTATATGTTTTTGGATGATTCTTCTTCTTCTTCTTCTTTCGTTCACTTGAAACATGTCTATATCTGTAATTCTGTCTCCTTAATACAACTCACTGTCTTTTGTAGTTCATACAGTGTCCCATAGAGCTTTGATTCCAGTGTTGTTTCCTCTGGCCAATATGTCTGCCTCAGCGTTTCATGCTCAGAACACTCTTGAAGTATATGTTTGGCACTCTGTGCTGCCTGTCCACATGTACACATGGCCGTGTTGCCAATCTTGAACTTTGTATACATGTGACTGCGGGGTCGGTTGTGTCCTGTTCTGAGACGTAGAATTATAACTTGTTCTGATCTGTTCATATTGTGATAGTCATCTTGTGTTGGTGTTTGTGACTTTCTTATTGACTTGATCATCTGTTTTTTTTGATGGTAGGTGATTGGTATATCTGGTTGGTCTTCGGCAGCACCTTCCTTAGCCAGTTGGTCTGCTTTTTCATTTCCTGAAATGCCACAGTGAGAGGGTATCCACTGCATGGTTACCCTATACTGGTAAGACAATTCGCTAAGTAGTTTTTTTAAGTCTGTTAGTTTTCCAGACTGGAGAGCTTGAAGCACTGACCTTGCATCTGTCAGGAATACCACAGGCTGTAGGTCAGAGTTGGAGTTCAGCAGTTTTTTAGCTGCCACACTAATTGCCTGGATTTCTGCATCATAATTATTGCAGAATTTTCCTGTCGGTGTTCTGATTGTATCTCTAGGCTTGTGTGGATATTCTATATATACACCTGCACCTCCATTCCTCACAGCATTCTGTGCTGACCCATCTGTGTACACTCTGACCCATATATCTTGTGGATATTCCTCATCCAGGAAACTGAGGGTGACTGTCATTCGCTGCACACTGTTCTGTTCGTCCTCGCTTAGTATTCCTTTCACATGGGTCTGAATGTATATTGGCATTCCATGTCTTTCATTCCACGGGGTTTGCTATGGTACAGACCTTAAGGGGCTGTCAACTTCAGGTAGGTCTGTAAGTTGTCTACGGAGTCGTTTAGCTTGATGGATAAAGCTGCTCCTTTTATAGTCGTCCCATTGCTAAATTTTGGAATCTTTCCTTCATTGGATGACTTGGCATACACTGAAACTTTTCTGCTTGAATTAGTACTTTTGTGTCTCTGCGTTCGCCAAGTGTTTGCATTCTTCCCATTTTCTGCATCTCTGCTATGGGTGTTGATTTCATTGCTCCCAACATTATTCTAAGTGCCTGGTTTTGCACTTTATCTAGATCTTGTAATGTGGTGTTTGATGCAGGACACCACGCAGCTGAACCGTATTCCAGGTGTGGTCTTATGCCTTGCTGGTAAACTTTACTGAGTATATTTCCACTGGCTCCCCATATGGTTCCACTTAGTTTTCTCAGGATAGCTAACTTCCTCCTGGCTTTTGTTGTTGCTTTGTTTATGTGCTGCTTCCATGTCAGCTTATCATCAAAAGTAACTCCGAGGTATGTGGGTTGTTTGTCTTCTTTCAAGAGCTCTCCATCTATCTTGATATGACCAGCTTTTTGTTTTGGTGAGAGGGTAAAGAGTGTAGTGCTGCACTTATCTGTGTTAATGCTGACGCACCATCTATTAGCCCATAAGGTTAGGGCATCGATAGCTCTTTGTATTTGTTTAGTGGCCACTGTTGCATGTTCTTCCGTGCACCAGATCACCAGGTCGTCAGCATACATTGCCACTTTGATCCCGTGTGGTAGTTCAGCAACTAGGTCATTGATGTAAACCAAGAAAAGTGTGGGTGACAGGACTCCTCCCTGGGGGACTCCATGACGCAGTAGAACGTTCTTGCTCTTGCGACCATCTAATTGTACCATGGCTCTTCTATTATGCAGGTATGCTTTTACTCATTTGTACATTCTTGAGCTAACCCTGCAATTTCGCAATTTCTTTAGGAGCCCTTCTTTCCAGACCTTATCAAATGCTTTCCCAGTTTCTTTTCTTGGAAGGCATCCTCAATCTCTTGGGAGAGGTAGGTTGCCTGATCTTCAGTAGAGTAGCACTGTCTGAAACCTGCTTGCTGTGATACCAGAAGGTTTTCACTTTCAAGGTACCACTGCATCCTAAGATTGATAATGCGTTCCATTGTTTTACATAGACAGCTTGTGAGGCTGATGGGCCTGTAGTTGGAGACTGTGTTGCCATCTTTTCCTGATTTGAGGAGTGGTATCATTATTGCTTCTCTCCACGCCTTTGGTACATTACCTGTGGACCAGCTTGTGTTAAAGATCTGCAGTAGCTTTGCTCTTGCTGCACTTCCCAGGTTTCTAATCATTTCATTGGACACTCCATCAGCTCCAGGGGACTTTTTCATTTTAAATTTGGATATTGCATGCTCCAGTTCTCTCATTGTGATTGGTGCCTCCATGACTTCAGGTATAGGTTCACCTTATCCAATGTTTTGCTGGTTCTCTCGAACGTCCTGTTGTTTGTCTGGGCTGACTTTGACGTTATTGTCTTCTGCAAAGGAATCTGCAATGTAATCAGCTGCATGTTTACCTGTTAAAATGTTTCTATCTTTATAAAGTGTGATCCTGGTATTTCTCCCTGTACCTTCATCATTTAGTTGTTTTACAAGTTTCCATAATTTCCTAGTATCTCTTTCTAGGTTCAGCGACTCTGTTTTTTCTTTCCAGCTACTCCGTTTGGCTTGTAACTTGTCTCTTTGAAATTTAGCCTTTGTTTGCTGATATTTGTTGTGATGTTCTTGGCTAGGTCTGTTCTCAGCCTGCTGTCTAGATGTTTCCATCTCATTTTGCAGCTTTTCCAGTTCATCATTCCAGTAGGGTTTGTAGTTTTTGCGTGCCCCCCTGGGTATGGTTTTACTAGCAGCATGTAGTATACATCTATTAAATTCACTCACTGCTCTATTGATGTCTTTGTCCAAGTTCATGTCCTTAGCTAGAACACTGGTTAAATGCTGGTACATTTTCCAGTCTGCCCTTTTAAGGTTCCACCTAGTGAGCGTGCTGCTGTCCGTGGTAAATTCATTGTGGATTTCCAGAAATACTGGTCTGTGGTCACTACCTCCAAGCTGCTTTCCAACAACACGTGTGATGTTCCATTCCAAACCTGGTGAGTGGAATGCTAGGTCTGGTATAGAGGTGGTGTGCCATGCTCTCGAGTAGAAGGTTGGCGAGTCTGCTGGCTGGTTAATAATTATGAGATTATTTTCATCCTGCCAGCTCTCAAGTTCCTCACCTCTCTTGTCGATATGATCGTAGCCCCAGCTCTGAGAGTGGCTGTTGAAGTCACCACACACCATAAGTCTCTTTTTGTCTGGAATTGTGTCTAGTGCCAATGGTTTATCATTTGGGCAGTAGTAGTTCAGGAGATGGAATTCTGCACTGTCTGTTTTTAGGTGGAGCATCTGGTATTCTGCCCCTTCCATATATACTTCAAGCTGACATGCGCTGATATTGTTTTTAACAAGTGTCAGAATTCCACCCTTTCGCCTGTCTTCGGTCAGATCGGTAGCACTGGTAGCCTCTGATTTTGAAGGCTATGTCGCTACTGAGGTGTGTTTCTTGGATACAGCATATGTTAACTTGTTCTTCACTGAGGACATTTTCAAGTTCCAATTTTTTGCTGTATCCATCTCTTTTACTGTTGACACCCTCAGCATTCCAGTGCATTATTTTTATTGGTCGTTTGTTTGTTTGGCCAGTAGCTCTATTCCCTTGCCTCATGGCTCCTCGGGGCAATTGAGAAGGACTTCCAGTAACTGAGGTTGGGCCCTTTCGAGGTATAGGGCCCGGCACCGTCCCTGCCTGAACGTCCGCCACAGGGCAGGCACCATAACTATTTATAGATGTAGACATGTTTCCATTGTGTTTTGTGCGTGGCATCCTGATTATCTGTGCGCCTATTGGCTGGATTCCTCCGTCTTCAGCACTCTGCTTACTAGGGCAGGACTATGGTCCTGCTCGAGTGGGGCTGCCCAACCAGTCTTAGTTTCCAGCCCATGATGGCTGAACTAAGCCCCATCACCTCTGCACGGTGCTGGTCTCGATGGAGTTCAATTAGATGATATTATACTGTGGTAAAAAGAAGATCAACATACGGGAATATTGTGCCTAGAAATTTCCAATGGATTAATCTAACATGGACAAGACATCGCATACATAATCTAACAGGGACAAGAGATCACATACTTAATCTAACCGGGACAAGATATCACATACTTAATATAACAGGGACAATAGATCACATACTTAATCTAACAGGGACAAGAGATCACATACTTAATCTAACAGGGATAAGAGATCACATACTTAATCTAGCATGGACAAGAGATCACATACTTAATCTAACAGGGATAAGAGATCACATACTTAATCTAACAGGGACAAGAGATCACATACTTAAACTAACAGTGACAAGAGATCACATACTTAATCTAACAGGGACAAGAGATCACATACTTAAACTAACAGTGACAAGAGATCACATACTTAAACTAACAGTGACAAGAGATCACATACTTAATCTAACAGGGACAAGAGATCACATACTTAATCTAACAGGGACAAGAGATCACATACTTAAACTAACAGTGACAAGAGATCACATACTTAATGTAACAGGGACAAGAGATCACATACTTAATCTAACAGGGACAAGAGATCACATACTTAATCTAACAGGGATAAGAGATCACATACTTAATCTAACAGGGACAAGCGATCACATACTTAATCTAACAGGGACAAGAGATCACATACTTAATCTAACAGGGACAAGAGGTCACATACATAATCTAACAGGGACAAGAGATCACATACTTAATCTAACAGGGACGAGAGATCACATACTTAATCTAACAGGGACGAGAGATCACATACTTAACATGGGGGCTCATTATAGAAACGTGTAGTGAATTCTCAACTGACTGGCACATGGGCTTCATAGAATACCCAAAAGCGTTCGACTACGTCCAACACCAAAATTATGGGACATAATGAAAAGCATGGGTGTATCAAGATATCTGATTCATCTAATAGAAGAACTTTACCAAGATCGACCAGAAGGCTGCAGTGAAGTTAGATGACGATCTCTCAGAGTGGTTTGAGGTAAAGAGTGGAGTAAGGCGGGAATACACATTCTCGCGATAATTGTTCAAAATCTACTCAGAAAATATATGAGAAATTTGAGAGAAGACATACACAACCTTGACTACCACACGTTAAACATTGGTGGTTTCGAAATCCCTGAACTACGCTACGCAGTCGCAACATTGCTTCTTGCAAATGATATAAAGGGTTTTGAACAACCAATTAAGAACACAAGAAAAAAGGTGAATCATAAAACGTATAATTAAATGTGCAAAAACTAAATCTTGTCAACAGATATAAAAACACAACAACCAAAAATCAGAATAGACAATACCGAGATAGAATGTGTGCATAAATTAGAATACTTAGAAGCAAACATCACCGGTGCAGGAGATTGCAGGAGACTGTATGGCCTAACATGGACCCTGATTAAAACTGCGACAAAGAAGGTCAACACCTTCGAGCTGAAATGCTACAGAAGGATACTTAGAATATCATGGAACGGAAAAAAACGAGAAACTCATATTTTTATAAGCATATTGAAGATTCCAGAGTGTTGGTTACTAAACACAGAAGAAAAATGAAAACTACACATGTTTGGTCATTAAAGAGACTCACCTGTTTAGAAAGACAAATAATGGAGGGCAGAGCCCCTGGGCGGAGGAGGAACGGCAGATCAAGAAGACGATGGACTGACGACATTACAGATAACATGAATACATCGTTGGAAAATGCAAGCCGCTTGGCCCAAAACAAAGAAGGTTTCAGGGAACACATTGGAAAGACAACGGTCTCGAGAGAATACGTCACATGACACACACAGGAGAAAGTTGATGTCTTCACTTTTTTTTCTTATTTGATGTTCTCCACATATCAATTATGATGTTACATTGTCATTACTGATATATCTATATCTGTCTCAAGTTCTTACATTTATTTTCTGCAGTAATTATTCACCCACTGCTAGATTTATTAGTATGGGAGTGCTTTAGGCTAAGGAAATAAACCTTAAACGAAAATCTCCGCTGCCTAGCGAATTAACACAACCGCCAAACACGTCAATCGAGCAAACACATACATGTTATTCAGTTGATTAAACCACGATCGGTCTGTTCATAATAGTATTAGAAGGACAAGTTAGAACGATGATTCATGTTCTGTGTCGCCATTTTATTTTCGTCAATTGCCAAATATATCTGACGTCGACGTAAAACAATGACTGAAATCGATGACAATAACAATAACCTTCACAGAATTGGCCTAAGCGATGTCCAAAGCACATCTCACATTCTCCTGTAGATCGCTTACACAATTTTCCGAAACAGAACTCAGAACACGACTTGTCGCAGAGCTCGCCATACCATCCTTGAGAACATTCTGGAAGCAGACAACAATAGGAATTACTGACATATGATTTGCACAATTTATGAAACTTTATAGTGAACTAACGAACCTCATGTAGTTGTTCTCTCTTGATAAATAATGACATTCGCAGACAACACGTGTGTATGAAATATGTCTCACATTCAAGTGTAATTGTACAAGAAAGTGTTTACTATAATTATTCACAATTGAAATATTCCTTCATCAAATTATTATCTGAATATTCTTGAATATTCAAATATTATCAAAATCAATCTAACGTACATTGACGTATAAAAAGGAAATACTTTAACTAGACATATCTTGGAGGAAAGAGTTTCAGGAAAGATAACAAGAGGCAGAACATACATGCGACGGAAACATGATAGCAAAGACCTTGTGCATACAGGTCTTGCACAAAAGCGAGAGTGTTACAGAGCGACAGTGAGGACGACGTTTCGTAAAGGGCATGTACACATATGGTGTTGATGAATTTCCAAATTAGATTATAACACTTTAGAGTCAGGATTCGGGTACCACGAACCACTGGCGAATGGACAAGCACTAACCAGTGGCCAATGAGCAATTACGAGTTGGGATCCATGAGAATGATCGTTATGAGATGTTAAACAATGCCTGTTGTGTAGACAATGACACGTGTAACAAAAAAATTCCAGTGAGGTAACGGTCTACTAAAAACAAATCCAATTTGTAGGGCAGCTAAGAAACACTCTTATCCAGTGAGGTAACGGTCTACCTAAAACGCTTTAAACCAGTGACGTAAACATTGGCTTAAACATTGGCTTAAACAGTGAAGTGACTAGTGAGGTAACCAATGAGAAATCCAGTGATATAACTAGTATGGTAAACATTGACTTAAATATTGAAGTGGCTAGTGAGGCAAACAGTGAGGTAATGTTCTAAGCAATGTAAACCTTATTTCCATTACAGGTAAGAAGCTACGCGATATAAGCTGCGCTATCTACAGGCTGGAAACCGGTTCTATGAGAGTTACGGATTTCATATGAGGTAACATGACTACAAGAGAGATTCAACGGGAGTTTGAGAATGAAGGATGAAGAAAAAGAAGATATAAAATATGATGTCTACTATCGTTTGTGTTGTTCATTTAACACTGGAGTCCATTAAACGTTCATTTAACAATAGAATCCATGAATCTTTCATTTAACACTAGAGTCCATGAATCGTTCATTTAACACTAGAATCCATGAATCGTTCATTTAACACTAGAGTCCATGAATCGTTCATTTAACACTAGAGTCCATGAATCGTTCATTTAACACTAGAGTCCATGAATCGTTCATTTAACACTAGAGTCCATGAATCGGAACATTTAACACTAGAGTCCATGAATCGGAACATTTAACACTAGAGTCCATGAATCGGAACATTCCGCGTCTTTTAAAAAAATTCAAAGTGACACCAGAAAATTGTATTCAAACACTCTTTTGCGTAGATAACATGAACAAGTACGCAAATTTTCGACATTTAATATGCCATTCCGTGGATTCGTTGTTAGACAATCGACCTGTAACGCTGGTGATCTCAGTTCATTTGTTTGTCAACATTTAAAAATTAATTAATCCAATTAAACAGCCTTTCGGTCAATTCATTAGTAACTTGTTCATGTGTTCAGTTAGTCATACTATATATATATATATATATTTATTGCTAATCCATTCATGCAAAATATTATGTCCATAGGCACAATAATTACGGAGATAATAGAGACCGTATGTGTTCAAACCTGTTGATGAACGCACTATAGTTGTTAATACAGAGAATATTGCAACCGTATGTTGCAACCGGAAAAATAAAAGTTCGTAACATTAGCACTTTCGTTTCTATTTTGTTGTTTTTCCATATGTTTTTCAGCCGTGTTATTTTGCAATATGTCATTGCCAATTTCTTCCTTATTTCTGCCATGCAGTCTCCTGCACCGTTGATGTTTGCTCCTAAGTATTCAAATTTATCCACACATTCTATCTCGGTATTGTCTATTCTGATTTTTGGTTGTTGTGTTGTTATATCTGTTGACATGATTTTTGTTTTCTGCGTGTTTAAATACAAATTTTGTGCTTCGCTATATTTCTTTATATATATATATATTAGATAATATAAATGTTGGAAATATCTATCGATGATAATAAGTGGTAACATTGTTGACAATATTCATCAAAGTTATTAACTGATAGAAACTCTGCCACTATTTATCAATTGATTTAACTGGTAGAAATGTTGCCACTATCAATGTTATTTTATCTACCTATCTATACGATGTGGCTCTTGTTTGCATTGCGGCGGCAGAGGTAGAAGAATTCTCTGGAGATGACCTTCTTGTATTTTATTTAAGCTTGTTCCTGGGGCTTCTTTGATTTCTGTGATCCATCTTGTACATGCTCTACATCTGGTTTTATTGCTGTTGTGTCTATGTGTCATGGCCATTTGTTGCATGTTATGTGTCGGTAGTCTGGAAGTATGTGAAAAGCACTTGATATGTTGTCTTTTGATATGTTCCAATACTGGTATTGTTTTGGTTATCAGTCTGATGTTATCGTTTCTAATACTATCTCACTTCGAGTATTCTTCCTAGACATGTCATTTCTTCTGTCACTAATTTTATTTTGTGTTGTGCTTCTATTATCCAGGGTTGGCACAGGTAGCATAGTGATGGAATAATAATAGGCTTGTGTAATGCAACTTTAGTGTCTAAGTTTACATGTTTATTCTTAAAAATGTGTGTCATATGTCCTAGTATCGGGTATGTTTTGTTGCACATATTGTGTATCTCTATACTGTTTTTTTCCTTCAATTGATATACTGCTTCCAAAGTAAGAGAACTCATTTAACTGTTTAAGGTGTTCATCATCAATGGGGATAGTGATAGTTCTTTCTTTCTTTGATATTGCCATTATTTCGGTCTGTTCAATAGCAATCTTCATGTTGAATTTTTTTGACATGTGTGAAATCTATTCAAATATTCTTGTAATTGTTCTTCTGATGTTGTTATTAGTACTTGGTCGTCTGCAAATAGCAATTCATTCAATTTGCCCTTTATGATATCTTCCTCGTTGGTACTTGTTAGTTTACAGGTGTGTTTGATATATGTTGTAAAAAGTAGATGGGATTGGACACAACCCTGGCGAAATGCTGATTGGATTTGGAACATATTGGACACTCCTGCATTTATTCTTATTTCACTTTTGCCATTGGTATAAATGCCACTGCATATACTGATTTCATCTTCTGGTACTATGTATATTAATATTATTGTACATAGATGTTGTCTGTCTACTCTGTCGAAAGACTTTTCTTAATCGACGAATGCGATATATAATTCTGTGTTTTTTTGTGTCGCTCTTTCTGTTACCTGTCTAAATGTAAAGATATCATCTGTACATCTTTTGTTCTTATGGAAGCCCATTTGGGTCATTTCATTTTAATGGTATTAACTGCAAGATATGCTGACAGTTTGTATGTTATTAATTTCTAGAAATGTTGTCACTAACTTTCTATGGTATTCACCAGCAGGAATTTTGATATTATCTAGCGATGTTATTAACCGACAAAATGTTGAGTACAGATGGAAATACCAGTTAAAACTGTGACACTTTCTATCGATGGTATTAAGTGATATAACATTTGACATTATAGATGCTATTAACTGCTAGAGCTGTTGACACTATAGATGGTATTAAGTGATATAACATTTGACATTATAGATGCTATTAACTGCTAGAGCTGTTGACACTATAGATGGTATTAAGTGATATAACATTTGACATTATAGATGCTATTAACTGCTAGAGCTGTTGACACTATAGATGGTATTAACTAGTGGAAATGTTGAAAATGTACATGGACTCAAATGATATAAAAATGTCTGACGGTTGTTAATCGCCAGATAATTGAATATGATATATGCATACCTGTACACAGTAATCCAGTGAATAGTTTCTTGCACACGCAGACTCCATCGGTGAAGTTGCATGTGTCTTCACAACCATCTGAACAATTGAGCAGACATTCAAATCCAAATGTACCCGGCTCACATACTACAAGACAATGAATAACGTATTATATAAACTTTCAATAGTTCACAGGGAGTTAGCTATTATATATATCCGCTAAACCTTGTATTGTCTTTCAGCGTCAGGGGTAGAAGAGTGGTCTGGATATGGCCCTAGTGTGTGCTGAGTATATTGTGGAATTTATCGCCCCTTTTATTTCGGTGGTCCATCGTTTTCGAGGCGAGGTCGACCTATATGTCTGCCTTCACTGTATATGTGTAGCATCTGAAAGTCTACAATGCAGTTGTGCTTCCAGTGCTGTTATACGCTAGATAAACATGGACCGTGTATAGACGTCATATGAGGAAACTCAATCACTTTCACACAACATGTATCAGAAAAATCATGAACATCAGATGGCAAGACATGATTCCGGATAACACTGTCCTTGACAGATCTGGTATCCACAACATTGACACTACCCTGATGCAGACACATATTTGTTGGGCAGGTTATTTGGTACGAAAGGCAGACTATCGTTTGCCAAAGATACCTCTCTTTGGTGAACTGGAGAAGCGTAAACGATCTCAAGTTGGCCAAAATAAGCACTACAAGGACTCGTTAAATACCTCACTGAAAACTGAGATAGACCAAGACACATGGGAAACACTTGCACAAAATAGTTCTACGTCGCGATCTACAATAAAAAAGTGCGCATCATCTTGTGAAATGAGGATAATTGCTGCAGCCCAACAGCGGAGAGTAACTAGAAAGTCACGGATAGACCAAAATCCACCTACATTGTTAATTCCTTGTCTGTACAGTCCAATAACATGTACAGCTCGAATAGGGATCATTAGTCATCTACGAATATTATGCATGGTCATATTTCCAAATACATTTTCAAAAGTGCATGTAAAAAGGGACATCATCATTTGTGATGGACGAACACACACCTTGTAGCATAGCTTGCTGTGTTATACTGTATGGTGGTAGTCTGCGGATGTGTGAGAACCATTCGGTCTTATGGCTCTTACTTTATTCCAAGCCTGGACTGTGCCCGTTCGATGTCTAATGCCCTCATTTAGCACTCTGTATCTTATCCATAATCCTAGGACTCTGCCCAAGCATGCCATTTCAGCTATCCCAAGTTTAAGGTTTTCTTGTGGTGTCGTTGCCAATGTTTGACATTGATAGCCCAGTGTTTGATTGTGGTGTTTAAATCTATATTTTTGTTTCTTAAGATTGGTGCCATTTGCTATAGATTTCCAAGTATTTTGATCTTTCTCCTTTCCATTTTATCTATCAGGTCGCGTTTCTTATATCTTATTCCGCAGATTTTGATTGTGCCGATTTTGATGGTTTGTTTACGTGTGGTATTTACAGACCTTGTCATGAGAATTCTTCATTGTTTCCTACCAGCGATTTATTACTCAGTAATATTAGAAATAATATACCAGCTAGAGGGTGTGACTTACTGTCGTATTAAATGATATAAATGATGACATTATACAGGATATATATATATATATATATAATTATATATATATATATATATATATATATATATATATATATATATATATATATATATATATATATATATATATATATATATATAATCAATATAGTACCAATCTGAAACTACACTTTCAAGATCACACATGCACTGCATGCATTATGTTTCA